>MIQA02019109.1:0-10524 GCA_001887855.2 Sclerospora graminicola
GATACTTGTAGATTCAGCAGCTTCAAGTTTACTCTCGTTCGCCTTCCACTTATACACAGTTGAGCGGTTTACAGAGAACTTGCGTGCTACCACGGTTGGTGACTCTGTCGCTACAACTAGTGTGGTGGAGCCGATTTCCAAATCCAGAACGGAAGGGAAAATCGGCTCCACCTTTTTGTTGTTAAAGAAATCCGGATTCCCTGTGGGGTCCGGACGAACGGTTATCAGAGCGGGGACTCCGTGGATCCTGGTCGATTTCTTGATCCAACAAGTAGCTCCGGCTGACCGCGAGCTCAGAGTCAAACATGGCTGCCATAAGCGCAATAATGCATTTGCATGTGACGCATCGACAAACGCCACGCTGCATTTTCGTTTTCCAGCCATGAAGTTTTAGCATACATATAACAGTCGTCTGAAAAATGTGTAGTTAAACATGCTCAGAAAAGGTACACTTACTTTGGTTCTATCTCGGGGAAGATAATCTTTGCCTTCTTATCGAAGCTGTTGTCCTGGGGATACTTGTAGATTCAGCAGCTTCAAGTTTACTCTCGTTCGCCTTCCACTTATACACAGTTGAGCGGCTTACAGAGAACTTGCGTGCTACCACGGTTGGTGACTCTGTCGCTACAACTAGATTGGTGGAGCCGATTTCCAAATCCAGAACGGAAGGGAAAATCGGCTCCACCTTTTTGTTGTTGGAGAAATCCGGATTCACTGTGGGGTCCGAACGAACAGTTATCAGAGGGTGGACTCCGTGGATCCTGGTCGATTTCTTGATCCAACAAGTAGCTCCGGCTGGCTGCAAACTATGAGTCGAACTTGGCCGCCATAAGCGCAATAATGCATTTGCATGTGACGCATCGACAAACGCCACGCCGCATTTGCGTTATCCAGCCATGAAGGCTTAGCATACATATAACAGTCGTCTGAAAAATGTGTTGTTAAACATGCTCAGAAAAGGTACACTTACTTTGACTCTATCTCGGGGAAGATAATCTTTGCCTTCTTATGGAAGCAGTTGTGCTGGGGATACTTGTAGAATCAGCAGCTTCAAGTTTACTCTCGTTCGCCTTCCACTTATACACAGTTGAGCGGCTTATGGGGAGCTTGCGTGCTACCACGGTTGGCGACTGTCGCCACAACAAGTGTGGTGGAGCCAATTCCCAAATCCAGAACGGAAGGGAAAATCAGCTCCACCTATTTTTTGGGGGGGATATTCGGATTCTCTCTGGGGTCCGGACGAACAGTTATCAGAGGGAGGACTCTGTGGATCTTAGTCGATTTCTTTACCCGACCAGTTGCATCGACCTGATCATTCTGGTCTTTTGACTGGCCATCACAAACGACTGTATCAACATTCTCTTTAATCGCATCTTGTAAAACCATTGTTTCTCGGTGGCTACACGCATGAGGTCTATATGGTAATATTTTTTCCGATAAGGTCGGGGGAAGGTGCCTTTTGGAGACAAGGCTGTTCTCCGCTGGAATTCGCCACCGGTGGATAGGTTAGAGTTGGTACGTAATAAAAAAAAATACCATAACGGGAGCGATCGGGAAACCCGACCGGACCAGCCAATAATTAGTGTTAATTAATAACCACAAGTAAATTCCACAGTATATTAACAATCCTCCGTGGTAATTCCAAGTAGTTATCTCCACGAGCTCTTAACACGAGGGCGTGAGTGTCGAGGATTAGATGACCTAAAACAATTCGGTCGGGGGACTTCCGGAGAGCCAAAGTGCGTAAGTACGCGTCTCGACCGGGGGATAGTTGAGCTGGAGGCGACCTTGTCAACCCTCTACTTTCAATGACCACCGACACGTGGCGAAGCGACGCTTTGCTTAGGGGGTAGATTCAATTCCTATTACTAAAAAATATAATAATTGTGAAGTCTAACCGAAGATAATATCGTCTAATCACGTGACAGGATCGTTAAGTTCGATGTATTGGGTGGATCACTTAGTTTAGTCTATAGTACATTTAGTATTCCCAGTCTCTTTCGTTATCTTCATAGTCTCTATTGATCGGGTTATTTTCTGGTCAGCTTTTCCATCTTCGACAATACCGATTGTCCTGTTCCGGCCAACTGGTTGGAATACTCGTTCGGCCACACAGATCCGATAGGTCGATCCGAACGGTCCTCCGAACCATAATAGTGTCTAATTAGCCAATTATCGATCTCTTTCAGCCACAATATCGGCCGACCAGCATCTATAATCATTCATAACCTCCATATTATCCGATCAGTGAATTGTTTTAGTCGGCCGTCCATGCCGATCAACTGGTCGGATCGGTCCATAAAGAAAGCTCGAAACGCCATTTTTAATAGCGCCTGATGGGCAGAATAAATCGATCACCAATGATGGTCGGCATGTTCTGACCTGTAACTTAGCATCACTTCAAACCCGATCGGCCCACTCTAGTTAGCTTATTCCAATCTGATCGTCTCGGTCCAATTAAGTACCGGTATCTTCCACTATTTCTCTATTTCTCTTTTGGCATATACGTTGCCGATATATAATGTTGCTGATCGTTTATTTCGATTGCCCCATCCCGGGTTCGATTGCCCCGTCTAGGATGGAAGATAACTGCCATTTCGAACATTCCACTCGTCCCACAAGACATTTTTCCACTTTTCTTCCAATCTGCAGCAATCGATGTCCTATTTGTCCAATCGGTGCAACGATGTGGGCCACTTCCGTTTATTTCTTACTTTGACTTTACCACACTAGTGCTTCTTACCGGTACGTTAGAGAAATGCACATGCAATCTGTTAGAACGCAGCAACCAAGGTTGCGCCCCGCGCGCCACTTGCACAGATAATAGAACATAGAAAAGTGCATTAAGAAAACGAATATCAATCATGTGCCTACTGTTAGTATAACACATCGTGAAATATGGCCGCACGCAGCTGCCGGTGCAATCAAATCAAACCTTTTCAACACTCCTCCTCGCCGGCTCAGGCCTCGACCAGATCGAGGCATCAACCTCCCCGAATATAGTGCGGCGTCAAGTACCATGCGAGAATTGCTTGGCTTCGGCAAATTTTTGAAGGAATTACAGGTAAAAGTCAGGATGCAGATGAAGCTTTACGTATATAATCAAGCTACTCAAGGGAAAAAGAACGTCAGGAAGAGTCAAGCATGTGGACGTGACGATCAAGTTTGTTACGAATTGCATAAGAAGGAAAAAAATGAGATTGAGTATATGCAATCAAGGAATTGTCGGCGGATGGTTGACGAAGATTTAAATGCGCCAATGATCGGGGAGCAAAGGGCAAAAATTGGACTACACGTGAATGATGGAAACCAAGTGCGCGAAGATGCTGCCAGGCTTCCATAGTCGACAGGTATGCGCATCCTTGCTTTTTGCACAACCAAAACACTGTCATTTCATCGAGAGTAACTACCCCCACTTTCTGTCCACCTTGTCCACTGCGAAGTCAGCGTCATCGAAACCACACACTTCAATCTACTCGCTCGGCTCTTTGTCATCCATGCATAGTCTGTACTTGCTTGTCTCTTTAGATACCGCACAATCCGCTTAGGTAGCTTCCAGTCCGATACAGTCAGTTGATGCGTCCTACGAGTGGCTTTATGCACGGCAAATGCGATTTCTGGTCTTGTGCACCTAGCCAACCAAAGCAAACTGCCAACTAAAGATCGAAGAACTGTCTCACTAACTTTTCCTTCTTTTGCATCAGCAATTTGCTCGTCACATCCATCGTTCACTTCGTTACAGTCCTCACCGATAGGCGTCTTTGCACCGCTTGCTCCTTCCAGACCATACGCCTTGCACAAATCATTTATCCTGTTCTCTTGATCCAATTCATATCATCTTAGGTCGTCATATGTCACACGCATGGCAAACAATTTCGCGCCACTCCAAGGTTCATGATTGACAGTGCCTTGAGTTCAACAAAGAAATAATCCACGTCTTCTTGCTTGTTAGCCTTGGCATACGCGTTAGGCTCATTGTCGTGCCTTACTGACACACGCCACCGTCTTGCAAGCGCTAAAAGCACCTTCACGCTTGCAAAAGTCACATTATAATCGACACCAAGAACTTGTTCGTTTCCGCACGCTACGAGTCTTGCTTCAGCCGTTCCACACACCCATCTGCATCCGTCTTTGTCCTAAACACCCACTTCGTGTAGAGCGCCTTTGCCCCTATTGGTATGTTGTCCAATATCCGTACTCCGTTTGCTTCTAGCGCGTCCAAGCTCTTGCTTAATCGCCTCCTTCCACTCATTACCTTCTGCTCTTTGCACCGCCTCCAGATACGTCTTCGAGTCATGCTCAACAATACCTCATTAGTCAACCTTCCTGTATCGTCGCACCTATTCTCTTGATTGCTTGTTTTGTCTTCCTCTTCAGTCTTGTTTATGTTACCTTGACCTTCCCTTGATTTTTCTCTAATGGACCTTGTAGCCGGGCGATCCCTCGTCTAGGTCTTCCTCTTCTTTCTACACTTTCTCTTTTCCCGTTTTCCAGACCTCGCCTGATTCTCGTTAGATACAGAAAACCACCCATTTCTTACCGTTACTTTCTCGTCCTCTCTTTTCTTCTTCAACATTCTCGTTCTTCTCCTGATGCAAATAAAGCCCCTGATCTTCTCATTCTTGTCCTTGTAGTGTTTCAATGTTTTCTAGATGCTGAGTGGTAATTACCACTCGGTCTCTCGGCAAGTTTGGATATTATAGTTAATAATTTTTTAAAGTAAAAACTTGTCCTATTAGGGGTTTTTAGACATCCGATTTTTCAAGCAGAAATTGGTTAAAAGATCGAGCGAATTTCCACTTCAGTGCTCTGGATTCTGTCATGACAAAAATGGGAATTGATCTTTCACCAAATTTCTGTCCCCTCTGTATTTACATATATTTCCCTAAGTACGATTTGCACAACTTAAAAATACAATACGTGCACCCACTGTGATAAAATCCAATCACCTGTCTAAAACGCTTGAATTTTATTTACAGGTTTTTGAAAATCCAGTCGCTCAGAAATTTTAGCCCAGAAAACGGTCTCTTGCGGTCGATTTCTTGCCCGATTTTTCGGCTAATTTCTTGTTGAGATATCAGTGAAAAACAGATGTCTGAAACCCCCTATTAAACAAAAAACTGCAAAATAAAAAAAAATTAAAATAATTGATAATAATAATAATTCAATAGACATTAAAATAAATATATTTTGGCTATTTAAAATTATACCAAAATAATCCTAACGTAAAACAGCAGTTTATCGCTGACATCGCAAAATTGCCGTCTCATTGTTCCTAGCCAATCATGTTCCGGATATAGGTGGGGTGATGGATATCATTGGCAGATAAAAATTTACAGCACTTTCCTGCCGGATGAATTGGACAGTTTTACTTAATATTTGTATACTGCTATTGTGAAGGAACTATTTTGGTAAACTCAATACAGTGCAAAATAGTCTTGCACACGGAATGAATACACTTAGTGGCGGCTATTTTAGCCAATACTACGTGGAAAAAAGTATGAATCCTAAAGCCACGACGCAAAGGCGCAGCCTCATCTGGGCTGAAGAAGATCCGTGCTCATCATAGTAGAGACCAATGTACCACCCCCTTCAGTGACAAAAAGGGGACTGGCAATAAATTGATGGCAAGGTGTTTCATGCATCAATATTATCGAAACGTTTAAACATGAATAATTAGTAAAACTGACGTGTGGATCAGATAGGACATGGTTTAATCTTCTTGTTGTATCTTTTACATGCGCTCAAATCGAATTTTCTACCTATAATAAGAGGGTTTTACTTAGCAGTCCAAAAGTCAGCAATTAACTGCTGTTTTACGTTAGACGAATTTTTCACAAAAATTCCACAAGGCCCTGTATAATAAAAGGGAAACATTATTCTGACCCACTCAAATTGATACGTTGACCCCCATCTCCAAAGAAAGGATGCAGCATAATAAATTAAATTATAAATAAATTTAACGATGTATAAAAACAATAAAGCCCATGTACTTTTTCATTGATTAAATTAATAATTTAATTTATTATGATTTCTAGCAAAATTAATTCATTGATATAACGAAAGAAATACAATTAATTGTTTTTAGAAAAGGTTTACATCAATTAATAGGGAAACACTAAAGGCACCGCCTAAAAATGATTTGGGCACCTATTCGGACTTAGCCGAAAATATAGTGTAAATATAAATAATGGCCCGCAATTATCTTCTTTAATACTTCATAACTTATAGGAACGTTACCACTCCTTTCGATTGCAACTATAATAGTACTTGTACTTATTACTCTCAAATTTGCATTCGATACCATCGTGCAAGAATTTGTGTGATCATTGTTATAGAAGAACACTTTAATTGGAAGAATAAATATGCTATAAATAGAGTAGGGATAGATAATTTTCCTTCGGCTACTATAACTTGTTTTTCTCTAAAAAGCTTTCAATGATCCTTGTTAAGCATAATTAATTCCTATTTGCTGAAGCAGGCATAACCACCGAAAGCAATCTACTTTTTTGACCGTTTCTATTTCTTGTTAGCATATCTGCTATATTATCTGGCATGTCATCTTAATCTACCTAATCTATTCTTTTATCTTTCCAACTAGCTTTATTTTTTATAACACCTGAAAGCATTCCGTGCGCAGCAAGCTTTCTGAGCATATTACGATTTTTTGGGTGCAACTTCTAGGACGCCCTGTTAATTCAAATCTATTTGTCACTCTGTTTTGCGCAAAATTTCTTGCCAGTTTTGTCAACTATGAGTATATTCAACTGCAAAATTCGCTTAATGCAGATTGCAGTATTTATAGCTTAAAAAAGGGATGGACGGCACGAAAAAAATCTAATTCCTTTACTGGATAAACTAAGATTAACTGGTATAAAAACACATTTACTAGAGATAGTTGGTTTTATTGTTAAATGTTTTTCAGGCTGAAACTACCAGAGAAATTGATAATTTGCTGCGAAAGTTAAAACCTTTTTCGACTTTATTGCCAACTTGACTGCAAAACTATTTCTCGTCATACAATTTAAGTAATTTTAACACGAACAGCATTTGTTTTGTTACATCGATATTCGAAGCAAAGTATAAAACGGTGTCTAAAGTAACGAAGTACCACATCATATGACAGCGTTGGTTGGTCGTATGCAATAATCTTCTTTCATGATACCATTACAGTGGTAAGGTATTAACAACTTAGTTTGTACGGAATATTTTTAATAGACTTGCGTCTTTGACGCACATGCTGTCATTATACGTCGAGAATCGAAGGTTTTGCCATAGAAGATAATTGTGTAATAGAGCCTTTTTCGAGTCGGTATGTCGTGAAATAAGTTCGCTTTTAATTCGACTAAGTCCGATTGGGTGCCCAAATCAATTTTAGCCGGTGCTCTTAGTGTTTCCCAATTAATATTTAAAAAAATTGCACTAAAAAAATGTATTTACTTCGTCATTAAAAAATAATTATTTATGATAAACACGATATCAGACCTCCTGGGGCATTATCTAGCGGGAACGGCGGAGCGGTACTACTATAAGCATGTCGAGATATGATGTAATCAATTGGCCATGTAATGGAGAGAATGCTCAATGCATTAAACGAGCATTACGCCAGCACAGACGATGAAGTTGTTTACGGTACCGAAGAACGCGCGACGCAGTCAGACTGAACACTACATGAATTTAGTGGCGATCTCCGAAGCGTGCGAAGGTGGAGCGGACTATCTCGTGTTGAGCATTATAGTTCAATATGCGTCGCAAAATATAAGAACTGTACTTATTTATGGCTAAAGTGGACGGCTCGTGCACGGATTATCTACTGCAAGCGGAGAGTTGGCGCAATTCGCGCAGTCGTGGGAGCTGGAGTGATACTTAGGACGAAAAATAGTTGGGTACGAGAACGAAGGACGGCGACGAGATGAAAGACGATGTTACGGTTGTGGAAAGATAGGGCATATAAGAGTGGAGTGCCCTGATCTAGAACAAAGTGAAAGTGGGCACTTCGCATTGGTGATTAGTGAAGCTGAAGTCTCTGAAGGACGAATATGGATTTTGGACAACGGGTCCATTAGATATCTCGTAAGCGAGGCGTCGTGGTTGGACGGAGAGGAAACGTGTGGTGTGATGAGACATGTGTGTAACCTAATGGGGTGTTGCTGCATATCAACACTAAGTTGCGTGTGAGTGCGTGTGGCAAAGAGCGATATGTGACGTTAACGGATGGATGCTATGCGGGGAAGGCGTAGTACACAATCTTATTTTGTATGGAAATTGGACGATAAGGGATAAACACTGATGCGTAAGGACAGTAGACGAGTAGTGGCTGCGTAGGACGAAAATTGTGTGGCGCTTGACGTTGATTTGCGAAGAAACATTTTGGTCGTGAATGGAGAGGTCGTTAAGGAGAAAATAGCACCTGTGGACGTTGTGATGGTGTCTTTGGAAGGATTAGTGCATGGCGAATGCGAAAGGGACTGTGACGTTTAAGAAGGCACGCTGATAGACTTTCACAGAAGACTTGGGCATTTGAACTTTGATGTAGTGGAACGCCTGGTCAAGGATAAAAGTTCCGGGATCGAGCTTACGGATCATAGGTGGGTGAATTGTTTAACGTGCGCGAAAGGCAAGCGAACTAGAGGACGACACAATGATAAGGACAGTGGAGAGCATGCGCCTATTGACAGACTTGGTGGATGGACTCAAATTTGAAAGTACCTATGACGCCAAGAGACAGATTGAGAAACAGATATATGATAAACTTTATCGATCATAAGATTAACCACTGTCGTGTTTTTTTAGCGAGGGCTAAAGACGCGGCGGCAAAGAAATTCGAGCATTTTCTCACTTTCTTTGAGAAAAGGTTCAACTGTCGCATACGTGTGCTGATGATGGAATCTGGGCGTGAATATGAGAACAAGAGAACTGGTATCTCAAGGCAAAGGAGAGAAGCGCCGAACCAAAATAGCAACGGAAAGGGGGAGCGAATGCACAGAGCAATCATGAACATGGCGAAGTGCATGATCTTTGCATGTGGTTTACCTTGATTTTTTGGGGGTGATGCTGTACAGTACGCGGCGTATATCATAATTTGAGCGCTCACAAACGCGAACACGGGACGATCGTCGCCGATGAAGATGCTGACGAAGGAATCGCCGAATTTGGGTGAGATAGTGGTGTTCGGCTCACCATGTACTCTGTACAGAGATCCAAGGAGCTCAAACTTTTCGCAGAGACCCACACGCTGACTGCGTCAGCACGATTTGTCGCTCGAAACGCTACCCCCATTCCAGGAAACCAGAACCTAAACCTACATTAAATTCCATACCGTCAAAAGGCCTTATTGCATGTTTCTTCTGCCGAGCGTCCAGATATCCTATAGGCCCGTGATTTGGCATCCCCATTTGCGGCCTGCCCACGCCTCCTTGCGGTGCCGCACCACGTTGCACCCCCGCCATATTTTCCATTTGCGCTGTCTCCGTTTCGTTTTGATACCGTTGTCGTGCCTCCTCGTGCCTCCTCTTGCGCTTGTACCTAGTAAGGTTGTTATCAGGTATGCTGATTGGAAGGGTTAACCTGATCTCTAATTTTTGATGGCATCGAAGGTGATCAGATCGACCGACGGTAATATCGTCCAATCATTTAAAGTTTTTGTTAGGTCACATGAGTTGGTGTGGTGTACATGGTGCTATATTCTGGACTCTATATTTTGAATGTCTGGATTGAATCTACCCTCTTAAACAAAATAGTCGTTCTGTCACGCGCAAGTGATCATTGAGAACGGAGGACTAAGCAAGCCCTCTCATATTCACTCTACCCGGACGAGACGCCTAAAAACACATTTTGGCTCGCCGGAAGTGGTATTTATCTAAGTTTCATATCCACATACCGCCAAAGTATCTGTGCTCTACCGGGATCCTGCCGGCGATATGTTCACATGCGTCCTAGGTGATATTTCCAGCGAGTCAATGTGCATGCGTTCTTCTCTTCCCAAACTGGACGCAAGCATATTGTTGTTGAAGGGCAGTCCTAGATTCAACGAGGCCAGAAACATATGGTCCTTAGACATTCACTCATATGGTCCGTAGATCAGGTGGATCACTCACTCATATTTGCAGATCAGGTGAATCATTCACTCATAAGATGGTCCGTAGATCCGGTGAGTTAATCAAAAAAAAGTTACTTCAAGAGATGTCCAACGTAAGATCAAAACCATCCTACTAAGAACCCGACTTTGCATTCAGAAGATTTGGACGAGAAAAGGTACTTTTTGCTGTACCAATGGGGGAGTCTATATCCAACTCGCATTTTGGCTAAATCCAACTTTTGAGTCATCAAGGGTTAGGGTCACCAAAAATGGTGAGGGCCAAAAAGGGTAATTTTACCCAAAAATTTGCCAGGGTTGCCAAAAATGGTTAAGGCCAAAAAAGTGTAGTTCCTGGATGATGTCTTAACTTTTTACACGTTGTTCATTATGTTTCTCTCAGTTTATCGTTTCGTGTAGACACTTGACTCGTTCGTTATGTTTAGAGA
>MIQA02019111.1:0-10231 GCA_001887855.2 Sclerospora graminicola
TTTTGAATCATTTCTTCGCAGTTGTGACACCACTATGAACGGTTTATTCCCGCTTGACATTCAAGGTCAGCACTTTAGCGACCTGAAAACTTTCTTGCCCCCAGTCTCTTAAGGTAGGTACCTGTAGTAGTTCTACCGGTTCACTGAATGTTTTACTTGCTGTTAACGCAGAAAAATAAGACCGAAATTGAACGGGTCTCTTGAGGAAGGAACCTCGTGTAGCATCGTGTCTCAAAAGCGGGCATTCGATATACACTAATTGACTACAGACGGATCGTTGTGCACGACATCTTCCCCCTTCAAATTGACAAGCTCATCCAAAGATTTATCTTGCTTCGGATTTGATCCTTGTACTTTAACGCTTATGACTTTAGTAGCTAATTTTTCGCTGCAGCCGCATCTACCTCGTGCTTCTTGTAGGTTTCTTCTTCCGAGTCCATAATGGGAAACAAGCTTGAGCTCCTTCCACACCGTTCACCATCCTCCCTCTCATGTTCAGCACTTGAAAGCGCGGGGGGGTTTCCATCACGTAGTCTTTGAGGTCACGGACTAGTGTCTCATACTTATTGACTGGCACAGTGTACCTAGTTTCAAACCAACGTTAGTGACTCCCTTTTATGACATTGTAAGATCACACCTGATCCGATTTGATGCTCCTTAGCAACTCCCTCTACGGAGCCCGCAAATCAGCGACCCGCAACCATATGGTTGATACAAAGATAAGCCGTATGTGGAAGATGTATTCGCACACCCTGTACAATAAACCAGGTACAACGTACTGTGGTTTCAAACATGTAAAGCAGCATCAGGGCCTTCAATTTCAATAGATCGACCCTGGCAATCTGAATGATATTATGCTGCTCAATGGCTGAACCAACGTCAACTGACAGCTCGTCTTATGACAACAAGAGCAGATCTACTGTACATTCGATTGCCAGAAGCACCAACTTCCAAAGATCCATATCAATCTATGGTTGTGAACTGGATGGAATACGATAGGCGAAGTCGTTCGGTGGAACTTGTCAAGAATCGCGACTGTATTTACGTCGAACTGACCGGCACAAATATCCTCTAAGTAATCTTCGCTAGGTTACCGTCATTTCCATTCCGTCGATTTTCATCAACTCGGAACGCGCCAAGTTGTTGGTATGCTGTTTCTTCTGTCAAGAGAATGAGTCCCCGGTCTCAGTCTACATGTTGGGAATTATCCATTTCATTCCTTATGATTTTCGTCGATTGATTCTACCTCGTTTTTTAAAGGACGCTATCAGCCTGGGACGAAGACAATTTTTTCGCTGTAGGGGCAGCTGCACACTTATCCGGCGGCACTAACTACACGACAAATCAGCTATAAAGATGCTTCGAACTTTCACTTGACGTTGTTGTTTATCATAAGAATTAGATTATATGTATCTCAAAGTTGTTGCATGCTACACAATACAACTTTTAAGACTTTAACAGAGTGTACACGTTTACCGGCCTTTTTATAGTGATTACGAGCTGACTTTGCTGCTGATGGTTGAATACCCTTTGGCTTTTATTACTTCAGGCGTCTTTCTTGGCCATCCTCTGAAAACTCTCTCCATGACCTATCCGAATCGTCGTCCGATTCAGAATTGTCCTCCTCGCTTCTCTCTTCTTCCGATTTGTCACTGCCTTCTTCTGGCTTTGACGAGGCTGATGAAGACTTGAGGTGAAATCGTTCCACTCTTTTGTTGCAGAAGTTGATGCAGCTTTGTGTGACACCTTCATTTATTACGGTACACTGTTCCTGATTTAGTGTTCAGCGTGTGCGAGACTGCTATCTTACGGCCTCTCTTTGTCCCAACCATATGGTTGCGGGTCGCTGATATGCGGGCTCCGTAGACATACAGCCAGTTTGAGGAATAAGGCACCCTGATCATAAGTGCCAACTTGATTCTATGCACATGTGTGCCCCTTACATATGCACGGTCGCTTCTTTGTGATTACGTAATAGTGGCACTGGTCGCTCCCTTCGGGTCGCTCCTTAGCAACTCCCTGGTCGCTCCCTTCTGGTCGCTCCTTATCCCGTGGATTGTGTTTTGATTCACTAAAGACTTTTTTGTGGATTTGTTACTAAAATAGCTCCGAATCCCGGCCTCTGAGCTTAAATAGAAAATCAAAACTAGGACATGCATTTAATATAGGGCGCCTTTACTGTATGCTGTAATCACATTCTGTTTATTTTTGTTATGTTTTTGTCTTGACCGCTAGAGCCAGTTCATCTCCAACGATTTGACTCCACCCATTTCATTTGCCAGGATTTCGAGGGCGGGGCTATTCCGTACCATGCTTTTTACTATTCCGTACCCCAAGATCGTGGAAATTTTTTATTTGCCTTTAATTGGTCATAATAAAAGCATTTATAGATTAATTGTCGGAGTGAAAAATCCTAATATAGATATTGAGCATCCTGTAGCTTAGCTTTACCAACCATGAAAGGTTCGGAACGAGACATTTCCCCATTCAACATTTGATCGAGATGCTTCCGGCGGCGATCAAAACCGCGATGTTTCAACGTATGCAAGCCGGAAGATGCCAAAACGATGACAAAACCCATGGTATCAATATAATACCAGTTTCACAGTTTCTTTCTGTGGATGGTGGAGGCAAATATCATTGCTTTATACTTACAGCAGCTGGAAGACCCGCAGAGAAGTGTATTGTTGTGGGATATCGCTATCCTTGAAAGTGCATACAAATCTGAAAGAGGGACAGAAGTAAATTAGATGTCGCCTGGAAAGAAATGCAAAAGAGGGCGAGGGATCGTTGCTGTTGGTTTATCGTGGTGGTATTGCGATTATTACGGCAGATGCTACCCTTCCAAAAGAAATGAAGACGGCGAGGTCTGACGACGGGGAGGGATCTTGTCGTTTCCCCGTTACCATCATCATCGTGTATTTCAGGGCCGTCATTCACTGGTGGGATCGTTTACCAGACTTCAGTACTACATCACGGATGAAGATGAGTGAGTCGAGTGGTCGGTTTGGGCACCATCGACCCTCTTGCCCTTTAGATATGTAAAGTCGCTTAACTCAAGTAACGCCAATCGGAGATTGATTCCGCGACGCAGATTAATCGAGCGCATCCGGCAGATCTTCGGGTGTACTTGGTACAGTAGCGTCTTGTCGTCCAGACTTTAGTGCTTGATTCGACTGCACGATTTCCGCAACTTTTGTTACATTGATCTCGATTAATTGCCACGTCTTTTACCGCAGCCGCTCCGCTCTTTTCAGATCATGGAATGCCGTGGACAGTAATCTGAAGATCTAAGCCAGCAAATGTACCGCCAGCATTATTCCGCAGCTGCGCAGACACTGCGAAACCCGCAACATTTCATGACTGTTGCTTTGAGCCCGCAGAAAAATCTGGCTCACAGTTTGAATGCACTCCACTTCTGGTCCTGCAGGTGCATGCCCAGTTTACATGTGCAAGCGGTCATTCTGCCTAGCCATCTCGATGCATTGGAGGCATTTTATAGACGCAGCTTCAGATGTAAAGGATTTTAATAGAAGCCGAAGAAACTGATGCTTCTGAGTGAGAATCGCTAAATGGCAATGCGGAAAGATTTGAGCCCTCTCCTTCCTTTGTCCAAAAACGAAAGACTCTGCCGCTAGTGATGCGCGATACAGGGCACTCAGTTACAAACGTAAAACGCAAGCGTCGTCGCGAAGAGGAGGAAAATGTACTGAAGGAGGTTTAAAGTAGGGATTGATTATGCAAGCACGTCGCAGAGAAAAGATAGACATCAAGAAGGCACAAGTGGGTACTGGGTGCTATCCAGATTGTTTTCTACCTTGCTCTTTTGTCACGTTTAATTTATAATGTATTTTCCACCCACGTTGATTTCTAGATGGCCTACGCAGCGTTGGATCGACTTTGTTAGCGTTGTGCATTCACCTTGATTTCCGCTGCCGGAACTATTAAAGGTATTATTTAGCAGGTGCAGCTCTTCAATCGGTACGATGTGATCGCACTGCAAAAACGAAGAACGTTGGTCCTTGTCAGAGCTATCAACTCGATGGCGCTTTCTAGACGTGATATTTACTTCATTTCGTCCATTTGTACTGTCCACAGAACGTGTACTATCGGCTGGTGTCACCCCATTACCATTGATAAAGCTTTCGAAGATGTCTGCTATCATCTTCAGTCCGTCCCGATCAATTCCATTCCCACTTAAGTCGACAAGCGCAAATGGCTTCACTTGAGCCCGTTTTATCAATGCTCCAAGAATTGCGGTCACGCCACGACTATACAACCAATTTCCCGCCAGCGATAAAGACGTGAGCGTACGATTGGTTTTGTCAGGACCAGTCATTTAGACTGGACCTCAGGACCAGTCATTCAGACTGGACCGCAACCAGTCATTTTACCTTTGACTTAAACACCATTCATTTTTCTTATTGCATTTTTTATATGGGTTATACTAAAACTAAGTATAACATGTTTGCGCAAGTAGGATAGGCGATACCATTAGGTGTGGGTACACCAACAAAACTAATGGTTAGGAAAGGTTAAATAAAATTCAGTCTTTAATTTTCCCACCAACGGCTCAAGTCCTCACAAGTGGTAGCACTTGTTGGTCGCTCCCTTCGTGCCTTTGCTGCTCGCTTTCGCTCCGCGCCTTCGCCGCCCGCTTTCGCCTCGCGCTTCGGCTCGCTTTCGCTCCGCGCCTTCGCCGCTCGCTTTCGCCTCGCGCCTTCGCTGCTCGGTTTCGCTTCGCGCCTTCGCTGCTCGGTTTCGCTTCGCGCCTTCGCTTCGCGCCTTCGCTTCCAGCCTCTGTTTTTTTTTGCTGCCCTTCCGCATCGCCGGTCTTTCGCGCTTCCTCGGTGCTTTCTTCGCTCTCGCTCTCTCGCTTGCGGCTTTTGTTTCGGCTGGTGGTGTTCAAGCTTGGTTCGGCGCCTGGTTCTTCTTCGTGTCGCTCGTCGTGCGGTGTTTTTGCTTGGACTTGCGTTTCCGTTTTCCTTGTCACGCGCCTGTTTGCCTGCTTGCGCCTGCGATCTTCTTGCTTGCGCGGTTCCTGTACCTTTGCGCTGCACCACTGCCTTGCGCCGGAATTAGGACAAGTACGCCTCGCTGGACGGCTAATTGGACGAAGAAGTTTCGCACGGCTGAGATTGCGTCTTCGTTGGAACTCTGCTCGTAGCGTGGGAATTTCCGCTCGCAGTTTTATCAAGAAAGCTCCATCCCTTTGAAAGCGCTGTCTAGCGGCTTTGAGTGTGTTGCCTTAACATCCACTGTAAACCTAAGAGTCTGCTCCGCAGATAGAGCCACTTAGTCTGTGTAAAGTAGGGTACGGCTTGAAGTTGCAAAGCAGCTAATTCATCGGGGATAAGGTTAAACCTTTACGCATTTAGCCGTTTATAGGCAAAGTAAGCCGTGAAGTTCTATGAGCAAGAAGCGAAAAGCTGAAGACAAGATTTCATTCGGTTGCAGCAACGCTTTCGTGTTTGACGGTGGGAAAAGGCTGAAGAAACGGCTAATAATCTCATCGCGTCGTTAAAGAAGACCCGGCGCATCGCTAAGATCCTGTCGAAGGAAATTACAAAGGAGAAGGCCATTCTTCCGAAACAAGGGACAACCTTATCGGAACCTCTACACCAAGTCGACGTTCTTCTGCAAGAAGTTGAACGCACACTTCTTAGGGATTTTCGCTATAATTTACGTGACCTACATAAAGTAAAGTACCTAAATTTACGTTCCTTCTCGATCATGGCTCAACCGTCCAATGCCGAGCTTATGCAGCAAATGATGCAGATGCTGCAGAGACAGCAGGAGCTTATCAATACATTGGCTGCATCTCAACGAGAAGGGGTTCTTAAAGTAGACGGACTTCGAATGCCGACTTACAGTGGACGAAGTGAGGAATCGGCGCGACTTTTTTACATGCAAATACACCAATACTTCAACGCCCGCGGAACGAATTGGAAAAGTGAGAGCATGGCCCCGCAAATCCTTGCTGTCCTGGGGAGCTTATTGCGGGGACCAGCGGCGCAATGGTTCTTGCTTCATCAAGAAGAAATCCACTCGGTGGACGAATTTTTCATCGCAATAGAGAACGAGTTTGTTCCTGCGGATCTACAACATAGTCTGAGAGATGATCTTCACCGGCTTAAGCAAACAAATTGCGCCGGTCTAGTGGACTATATCGCGAAATTTAGGCAAATTATTTCGCAAGTCACAGAAATGACCGAGTTCGATCAAATCATTTATTTTCAGCGGGGTCTACGGCAGAGAACTCAGGAAGAAGTCCGGTATCGACGTAGTACAACTTTGTCGGAAGCCATTACTGTTGCGCTTGATTTTGAACGCGCACATTCGGGTGGTTATAATAATCACGCCCCCGCACATCCTCGTCCCGGTCCACAGTATGGGGTCAGAGAATCTTCCCAGGATCCTGAGCCAATGGAAATCGACCATGCTCGGCCCTTTCAACGGCCATCCCCATCTCCGCATCAACATCGCCGCTCCAACCGACCTAAGTGCGCGTACTGCAAGAAACTCGGACATACAATCCAGCAGTGTTATAGGCGACGAAGCAGGCAGGCTGCTAACGACAACGATAACACTCCTGCTCTTCCAAAAGTAACTTTTTCGAGAATGAGTCTGACCATGAATCCGTGGAAGAAGAAACAGTCGCTGGCACATCACATGAAGTTATCACTACACTAAGTGAAGCGGATTTTGCACCCTTTACGGGTAAAGACTTAATCGTCAAGAGCGGTTCTCTTGACCATCGTGCTGTCAATATTATGCTCGATTCTGGAGCCACATGTAACGTGGTCAAGCCAGGTTTGTTGCAACGTATCCTTTCCGAAGTGACAATTCAAGTTACTCGTTTTGACGGCACGAACACCATCAAGAAAAAAGTGAATAAAGGCGTTGCCAATATATCCTTTGATGGGTATCATTTTTCGGACGTTCCTGTAATTGAGTGGCCAATGAACAATTCCCATGATGTAATTCTGGGCAAGCCTTGGTTTACTACACATGAGCCGATTATCAATTGGCGTACGCATCTCGTTTCATTCGATAGTGGTGAGCTTCCAAACGGCGACGTGATTGCTCCGGTCCTTATTTCCTCTGCCGAGTTTTCGAAAAAGTTAAAGACCGCCCATTACGAAGAAATTTTTCGAATTAAAATTTGTCAGGTCTCCGAATCGGAAGTTCCTTGCGAGCAAAAATTAAAGACGTTGCTCGATTCATTTACAGATGTCTTTCCGGACAAACTACCGAATTCGCTTCCTCCGCATCGTTCTGTGGAGTTTGAGATAAACATGCAACCGGGCGCTCGACCGAGTAATCGTCCGCCGTTTCGCCTCTCGCAAGTTGAACAAACAGCCTTACAGAAGTTCGTCGAGGAGAATCTTTCCCGGGGGTGGATTGAATTATCGGACTCACCCTGGATGTCGAACATATTTGGCATTCCCAAAAAGGACCCAACCACGGGAACTAGTTTGTCGCGCTCAGAATGGATCCGTTCCGGGAACTCCAATGTGCTGTTACGTTGGGTTATCGACTTCCGTTATATCAACTCCCAGTCAGTGGTACCCAAAATTCCATTACCGCGAATCGATGAGTTATTCGATAAGATGCAGGGTATGAGCTTTTTCACAGTCATCGACTTGGCCCAAGGTTATCATCAAATCATCATCATCGTATTCACCCGGATAGCAAGAAGTACACCGCGTTTCGTACGTCTAACGAGACCTATCAATGGTGCGTTGCTCCAATGGGCCTCGCGGGAATGCCTGAAATTCGGTCTCGCTTAATGCGTGTTCTTTTCGGGAAATTCCCATTCGTGGTGGTCTATTTGGATGACATATGCGTGTTTTCTGTCACTTATGAGGAGCATTTGGAGCATTTAGCTCTCGTTTTTGCCGCCTTACGCACCGAAAAACTCTACGCACACATCGGGAAGTGCAAGTTTGCACGCAAGGAGGTCACCTTTTTGGGGCATACCGTTTCCGGCAAAGGGTTGGCTGTGGATACTACCAAGACAGAGGCAATCGCGAAGTGGCCAACACCGCTCTCAGTCAAGGAGTTACAAAGTTTTCTAGGCCTTGCAGGCTATTATCGCCGCTTTATCCATCAGTTTGCCGACATAGTCCTCCCGTTAAGCCATCTGGTCAAGAAGGATACGCCATGGGTCTGGACCGCCTCGCAAGAAGCTTCCTTCTTACGGCTGAAGGCTGCCCTCCAATCGGCACCTGTGCTTACCTTGCCCAACTTTTCTCGCCCGTTTGTTCTGACGACAGATGCGTCCGGGTCGTGTGTTGGGGGGGTTATCTCAATTTTTGGGTGGTCACGATCATCCCATAGCTTTTTATTCCAAAAAGCTGGGCGTGCATGAGCTTAACTGGCCTGCTCACGAAAAGGAGCTCTTTGCCATCAAAGCTGGGTTAGACAAATGGCGTCATTATCTTTACGGTCATCAATTTGAGATTTTTACCGACAGTAGCGCCTGTTCTTGGCTGCTTCACCACCCTAAAGTATCTCCCAAGCTAGCTCGGTACTTAACCACGTTTTCTCAGTATACGTTTACGATACACCACATTAACGGGGCATTAAACGTCGTAGCTGATGCGCTCTCGCGTCGGCCTGATGATACATTGGCAACGACAATACGCTTTCACGAGTGTGATTCCAATTGTCAACAACGGGGTTCGCGTTTACGTTGTTCTCCCTCGGCGCCACCTCTGCCCCGGGAGGGGTGTGAGGGGATGAAAGTTGCGGCCTTATTGGCAACGTCACATGTCGAGCTGTCACCAGACGTTTGTAAGATGTTTCAACAAGGTTATCAAAGAGATGCGGAATTCAAAGAGGCATGGTATCATCCGGAAACTAGTTCACTGTTCGTGAAAAACGAGGAGCTACTGTTTTTGCGTTCAGCAAATAAGCTCACGCGCCTTTGCGTTCCAAACAACAATCCCTTGAGAACTCAAGTCATATCGGAGTATCATGACTCATTCATAGCTGCTCATCCTGGCACTCGCAGAACATTCTTGCGTGTTGCGCAATGGTACTATTGGAAATCCTTGCACAAAGACATCAAAGAATATGTCAAAACGTGTGAAACCTGTGCACGTTGGAAGCATGACAACCAAAGAAAAACGGATTACTCATGCCAATTCCTATTCCCGATGCATGTTGGCAAGTAGTGTCCATGGACTTTATCACGGGGCTTCCTTTTTCAAATGGATTCGATGCCATTTTAACGGTTGTCGACAAGTTTTCAAAACGCACAAAGTATGCAGCGGTGCACGTCAAGGATGATGCTAAAAAAACAGCGAAAGTGTTTTTTGACAGTGTAGTGCGTCACCAGGGTCTTCCAGAAGCCATCATCAGCGACAGAGATAGCAAGTTTACCTCGACGTTTTGGAAATCTCTAATGACAACCATGGGTGTTCGGTTAAGTATGACCACCGCCCATCGGGTCCAAGCCGATGGACAAACGGAACGACAGAATTTAGTCGTCGAAGATGCTCTTAGATGCATGGTATCATACCATGGCACCGATTGGACAGAGCATCGGGGAAGTATCGAGTACGCCCATGCTACACTCGTTAGCGCATCAACAGGATACTCTCCCTTCGAAATTGATACGGGAAGGAAAGAACGGACACCATGGGAAAAATCGCTGGAGTCAAAAAATCCCCAAAAGGAGAATGATGTACAAGCTAAAGAATTTGTGGAAGCTCGAGCAAAGATAATCGAGCAAGCTCGTAAGAATCTGCTTAAAGCCCAAGCTACGCAAAAAAACTACTATGACCAAAAACGCCGCCTTAACCAAGTCGAATTTAAGGTTGGAGATCTAGTAATGTTGGATACGCGTATAGTATCGTTGAAACACGCCGCCAAAGACATGGAAACAAAACGGGCAAAGTTTGCGGCAAGAAAGATTGGGCCATTTGAGATAATAAAGATGATAAATCCAAACGTGGCAAGACTCAAGTTACCACAAAGTATGAAGAAGATCAATCCAACATTTAACGTGGATGTGCTGTCAAAATGTGAGCCAACGCCAGAGAGGTTTCGTAGTCGACCTATACCGAAAGCGTCCAAATTCGTGGATAACGACACCGCGGATAACCTTCAAGTTATCGAGCGCCTATTGAGGAGAAGTCAGTTTAATCGCCAACCACACTGACTCGTCCAATGGCATGGAGAAACAGAAGAAGAAGCAAGTTGGGAGAAAGAGAAGAACATT
>MIQA02019113.1:0-36619 GCA_001887855.2 Sclerospora graminicola
GACTGAGGAACGGTTTCATCACTCGGAGGGTACACTCCAACACCATTACTGAGGGCATGTTTACGAAACATCTCAATGGCCACCAGTATTTTCACTTGTCGTCGTTAGATATATACAGAAAATAGCATTTGCTTCGATATTTAGAGCTTAAACCAGAGCAAGGTGATTCCCATCAAGACAAAAGTGATTATATTATCGTCAGTCAAAACGTGAGAGGCTTCAAGAAAACGGACATGTTAGATTGGATGAATGCGTGGAGGTACCCTCCTTCGAGGCAACAACCACATCTCATTTTACTTCAGGAAGCGCACCTAACGACGGATGCGAAAGTGGCAAGAGAACAACCAAATCAGAAAGTTCCAATCTTACCAGATTGGTGCTAGATTTTAATTTGAACGACACCCCTTATTTCTTAGGCTCAACGTTGGATGAGATACGGCTAGATCCTATCGACCACGTCACGTATTGGACGGGACAGCAGGCCAGTAAAATTGATCGATTCCACATTGCGGACCAACAATGTCTATGGGTGCATTGACTGGATATTAGTAAGACACCAGTGTATTCGGATCACTAGGCCGTTACTCTGCTCCTGAAAGATCCGCATCCGTCGGCTACACAGCCAAAACGAAATCTTCCTAGATACCCTTTCCACGGTTTAGCCTCGGATAATATTCAAGCGGCTATTAAGGCTCACTTACAGGTAAGCTAGTTCAAGTTAATGTTGTGGAGCATTGGGAGCAGTGGTTGGTCGCGTGACACGACATATTATACAAGCTGGAACGTCGAGCAGCACGCCGAAGAAAACGTCGGGTTTGTCAACTAAATCAAGCTATCAAGGGCAATACACAGACAAGAAAGCAGTTGGTGCAAGCAACAGCACAGGCGCTAAAAGCGGATCAAATTGGCAGGCACGGAAGGCGATTACATCGAGGGGACACAAACTTTGGATTTATTCAAGCGAACTGCATTATGGGAGAGGGATCAAACAGTTACAATAATAACTTCGGGTAACGGGATCATCTTCATCAGGCTAGAATCCATTCCAGATAAATTTGCGATGACATGGAGTACGAGCATGGGTAAGCGGCATCGGACAGTGGATACCTCAACTTTACGAGAGGAGATAAGAAGATTGGCGACAATACCTACAGACAGGAGAGTAAAGGGTGAAGCAAACCGGGTACTGATGGGGCTTATGGAGGAGGAAGATATTATCCTAGCAATTAAACACCTGGACAGAAGGAAGGCAGCAGTCCAGGACGGCCTGGGCAACGATTTCTACATGGACCATCAAAACTTACCTTGGAACCTTTACGAAATTTATTTAGCGCAATTGTGCTGGCTGTGGCTCTCCCGGTCCCATTTCTTAAGGCACTGGTCATCCCGTTAAGAAAACCAGGCGATTTAGCGGACACAGTGGATTACAGTTCGATTTCGCTTTTCTAAACAAGCTATAACATATTTGTCAAAATTATATCAATACGCCTCTAGACCGTTTTGGGTGAATACGTCACATTATACTTTAGAATCCAACCAACTTAGTTGGCCCCGGGATCGAACCCGGGACCTGACGGTCCCGAAGTGAGCAGTAAACCACTCGGCTACGGTCGGGTCTCTCCAGACCGTTTTGGGGCAAACCATAGGGGATACGCAACAAGGTTTTGTATCAGGACGAAGAATGGATAAAGAGGTAGCACTGATGATGACTACGCTATCCAAATTCGAAGGTGAACCTCGGACGACTCCGTCTCAAGTGCGGCATCCTCTTTCTCGATTTCGCCGAGGAATACGACACTCTGGACTGCTGTTATTTATACGAGGTTCTACTAAGGTTTGGTTTTAGTCCTCAGTTTGTATGCCACAACCACCAGCTCCACGAAGGGATCACAACAGAATTGTATGTCAACAAGGAGCATTCTTCTACTAAGCAGGTACTATCTGGGATTCGGCAAGGATGTCCTCTATTCCCCTATCCCCGTTACTGTTCATCGCGGCTGTAGAACCGTTAGCACTGACGCTTATACAGGAAACATCAATTTCCGGTTTCGATTCAACGGCGAATTCTCCAGAACCAGCACACCGTTTCTCCGCTTTCGTTGGCAATTCAACGTTTTTTTACAAGATGCTTACCAAATTTCTTCAGCTATGAGTATTGTGACACGGTTTGGACGACTGGCGGGGTTGAAAGTGCAGCCTGCGAAGAGTAAATTTCTTTTCCTAAATGCTACTGAACAACCACGAGCGTGGAATGGTATTCCGGTGGCGGCCGGCGGGGACCTAGTCAGGTATCTAGGATATCATGTTGGGTATGGGGACACTACTAACAAGAATTGGGCATTGGGGATAAGATCTATACAGCGTCGTCTCGTCACCGCAGCACAGTGTGGTACTTCCATTGATCAACGCGTATTACTATTTAAATCAATAACCATCCCCGCAATTATGTTTACAGCGCGAGTGTTTGCTCCATCGCTGGAGATACTAGAACAATTGACGCAGCTACAGAAGCGGTTGATTTGGTCACGGACGACGGTGAGACACTTACCTAGACATAAAATCTCACCTATGCTTATTTTCACCCTAAAAGAGGACTGGAAGTATGGGCCTAACGTCTATACACTAGCGCTGAAAATACAACGACTGAAGGATGCAAAACCATGGCTATCAAGCCAAAGGATAAATTTCTCACAGCTTGGCTCGTATGGAGAAAATTAAACGGAGGCGTGAGCGGAGGACAAACAGTCTCGTCCACCACACGGGGCAAAGAAGCACTTGCAACCAATGGACTCGCCAAAGCGATGTGGCTTCGGCTAGGTCCGGATAAATCACTGACCCGTGACCTGATGGCATGCACTCAACAACAACTGCCATTGGTTTAACTCAATACCGCTGACACACAGAGAAACCCTATGAAAGTATGCGTCCAAGAGAAGAACTTCAAGTCCGGTTTGATCTAACGCATGTGCCGTTCCACGACTTAATCCTCAAAAACTACCTACCCTTTTGGGGAACTTATACATGGGCACACAACCCTTGGTTTCGTGAGGCCAGATAGCAATGCTGTCCTCACAAAAATATGACTGAATTAAGGAATCGATTATAGCTCAAGCGAGAAGAACAAGCAGGACACTTCAATTCAACTCCATATATAGAAAAGATACAACAAAATATTTTAATTTATATCTTTCTATATATGGAGTTGAAATGGAGTGTCCTGATATTCCTTACAGATCCCAGCCGATAATGTAATATGTCCTACCAGGACAAAAATGGACAGGTGGAATCCCGGTTTCACCACGTGTTCAAGTTGGTGAAATCAGTGGAGCTTTTCCCCCATAGAGGTATGCAGAGGGCCCGCACAGCTACGGGACTTTGTATGACGCCTTTGCCGTGACCAGCTTAACTGCATGATCCCCGACCAGTTCTGCTACTCGGAAGGGGCCATGCCACATATGCGCCAACTTCCGTGCATAGCCCTCCTTGACCCGATCCAGATACAGCCATACCCGGGAACCGGGCTCTATGCCGTGTTCCCTGGCTCGGTCGTTGTTCTGGTCGGCGCGGTCCTGGATTGCTTGTCGGAGGCGTTCGTTTACTTGTTCCCTCGCCAGTGAATAGTGGCGTTGCACTCCCATCCTCCAGCGACGGGCGTCTCTGTCCCGGCTTCTGGTGCACCCTATTGGTATGGCGGCTTCCAAAGTGGATCGGGGATCCCATCCGTAAGCCAAATAGAAAGGGGTGTCGCCCCTTACCCGATCGTACGACGAATTGAGGGCGAAAACCAGTCTCTCCGCATATTCGTCCCAGTCGCACTGATCCGCCTCCACCACATACATCTTGAGGGCTCTGGTCAGAGTCTGAACCATCCTTTCGGCCTTTCCGTTCGCCTGCGGGCGGTAAGCCATAGTTGCGCTCTGTTTCTGTCCTAAGATCTTGTTGAAAGCTCGGAATACGTCCGCCATAAATCCGGGCTCCCTATCGTGCCGGATGACCTCGCTCGCCCCGAACCGCCTGAACACACATTCCTCGTAGCTTTGCGCAACCTGTTGGGCGGTACGGGTGGAACTGGCCTTTGCTATGACCAGCCCGGTAAACAAATCCGTCCAGATCAGCAGCTCTGTGTACCATTTCGAGACTTGGGTAAGGACGGGATATGATCCATCGCAATGACTTGAAAAGGGTAGGTAGCTTGTATATTCCCCGGCGACCGTCCTCTGATGGTCGGCCGGCCTTTCCCTGTTTCACAGTCCGGGCAACTTCCCACATAGGCTTGTACGCTACGGTAGAGCCCCCGCCAGTGGAAATGTGCCTTAATCTTGTGATATGTCCGGCCGATGCCCTGATGTCCTCCTTCTAAGCTCACGGCATAATGATGGAGGATATCCGGCTGTAGGGTAGTGGGTACTACTAACCGAGCGGATTTATCTCTCTCGATCTCCGGCTGGTCAGCGTCCCGGTAGAAAAACAGTAACCCGTTTTCATCCACTTCGTAATCCGGGGCCAGCTTGAATCATTCCTTAGCTTGTTCGGCTGTCAGTTTACTCACTTCCCCGTTAAGGTACGCCTTGAGATCCACTATCCACTCTTCCTCGTCCTGCGCTTGGAGAATCCGCTCTGCTCGTAACTGTTGCACTATCCCTTCGCTCATTGCCTCCGGGGATAGTGAGCCAGCGGTTGAAGAACGGCGCTTCTGCGATCGGGTGACGGCGCTCACCTGGATTACCTCTTCCATGTTGTCCGGATGGATAATTTCGGGCAGCCGATTGATCTCCGTCAAATCCGACAACAGAGCTGGATCGGAAACCGTTACCCCCACTTGGTCACGCATGGCCAGCGTAGCCAAGTGATCTGCGCTCTTATTCCAGTCCCGTTTGACATGTACCAGCTCGTGTTCTGGCCATCTCCGTAGGGCGGACATAACCCGATCGTTCAACAGTCTCAGCCGGGGCGCCTTGCACTCTATCTCTCCTGTGATTTGCCGGATCACCAGATTGGAATCACCACATATGATGATCCGCCCCTGTGTCCGGCCATCCAGCAGATCTAGGCTAAGCAAGAGCTCTCGGTACTCTGCTTCGTTCACCGTTACGGCAGGCGTGAAATCCGAGGCGGCCGCGGCCACTTTCCAGGCAAGCGGAGACGCGAGCCGGGCCGACAATATCAGCCAATGGGATGCCGCCCTTGTCAGCTATTTCGGCCAATGAGAAGGCGCCCTTCTCTGCCCCGATAGGCGGCCGGCTGCCGGATTCCTGCGCAGCCGGCCCGGACGACCACATGACTCGAGCGATGGTAGCCTTTGGTATGTTAAAGGCGAAGATGGCGACTACACCGGTCGTGAAACTTTCGATGTTAATAAGGTTCCTGTAGTCATCATCTACGCTAGCAAATGGGCCATCTCAGCTGCCCTCGTTCAAGATCATGACGGAGTGCACTGTCCCGTGACATTCACCAGCCGGACCCTGAAGGCTAATGAAGTTAACTGCGGATTAGTGGATAAAGAAGTTTTGGCCTTATTGCGGATCCTGGATGTGTGTTATACTATGTTGGTGTCTCGGCCTATCAAGGTATTATCTAGACGGTCGACCCTATCATGGCTCCTGACGGCGAATGGAATTGACGGCCGGCTGGGTAGATGGGCAGCTCTGCTGTCTCAGTGGTCCCTCGAAGTGATTAAGTGTACTAAGGGAGAAGAGGAAATACTGGGCACGCTGGCTGCCAGCATTACCCCAAGGGCAGAAGTGGAGGAAGCACTGATAGCGATCGCGCCTCGGAAGCAGCCTCGACAAACCATCGTATTACCGCCGCCAACAGTGGGACCCACGGAGGAACTAATGGTTTTGAGTTTTGACGGGTCGGCGAGTTTAAAGAAGGGGGTCGGGGCCTATAGTGCTATTGTGTGGAAGTTGCCCGAATGGGTCCGGGAAATGCTTAACCAACTTCAACTTGGAAACATGCACTATCGGGAAAACGCTATAATCCGTGCCAAGATCACTAGGGCTTCTGGAAGGATTTAAGGTGAGAATGCCACAGCAAGTCATTATTCTACAACAAGCCTCATGAGTCATTGGAGAGTGATTAAAGAGAACTGTCTGGAAGACAGCGATTGCAAGGATACATTTAGACGGCAAATTGCTTTTGCACCGCAACCGGCGCTACACGGCATATGATAGGCAATAACTGACACGGCAAGGATAGGGACAATATTGGGTTCCATACCGAAAACATAAATGTATCATCGACAGATTGCTCAATTCTAATTTCCTATGTTGAACAGTTGGAGGAATAGGTTGAATATGTATATACTAATGCGTAACTGACAAATTAGACTAACGTAATTCAGCAGCTTATTGTCGACACCAGATTATGACAGGTGATAAGCCGACTATCCAATTAGGCGTCATAATTTCAGATAACTATTGAATGATTGGTCAGTTTTTTTTTCGCAGCAGATTATGGTCGTTTATAGCGTGCCAATTCAAAATTATGTATATACCTGAACATTCTCTTCCAATATATTTTTTGCAGCTCAAAAAACCGGCCATAATCTCTATAAGTACAAATCTAAATGTCCGCTTTCCTCTATCTGTGTGGCATCAATTGTGGTTGGATAAGAACAGCGCTATCGCATATGACTGCTGCTCAAAATGGAATTTAAGGGGCGAAAACAGCGGGTCAAAACGGGCTGTTGGTGAAAAGTTGTGATCAAAAAGCTAAGGTACCCGATTCCCGGCGATAAATTGCTGAAATACGTTACATTAAAATAATAGGGGTTTTCAGACATCTGATTTTTTCACTGATATCTCAACAAGAAATTAGTCGAGAAATCGGGCAAGAAATCGACCGCGAGAGACCGATTTCTGGGCTGCAATTTCTGAGCGACTGGATTTTCACAAAACTGTAAAAACCATTCAAGCGTTTTAGAGAGGTGCATTGGATATCACTGTGGGTGCACGTATTGTATGTTAAGTGGTGCAAATCGTACTTAGAGAAATAAATGTAAATACACAGGGGACAGAAATTTGGTGAAAGATCAATTCCCATTTTTGTCCATGACAGAATCCAGAGCACTGAAGTGGAAATTCGATCGATCTTTTAACCAATTTCTGCTTGAAAAATCGGATGTCTGAAATCCCCTAATAAAACAGAAATGGAGTCATTCAATACATACATTTTATCGAATTTTTAGTATATATTTTTTGGGGGTGCACACCCACTGTACCATAACGTAGGTACATCGTACCATAAGAATGAAGAAATATCTACGTGCGCACAACAGGTCCGCCAATTTTTAACTGTCTATGCAGCAAAAAGGAGTGCTACGATCGATTTCTCCTCAAAAGCTGACAATGTCTTCCCTGCATTGACAATTTCTTGGTGCTAATCAGGCATTCAAATGATAGACTTAAGTGATGTAGTCACCAAAAATGCAAAAGCTAAGAGCTGCGAGGGCTGTCAAGTAATCAATTAAGGCATATTATTCAGTCAAAGATTATGCTCTTTCCTCTAAATCTGATTGTCGATATGTTTTAATGCTTCCATTTTACCTAATTGTAACTACCTTTTTACCCTTTATTGTATGAACCACATTTCTTTAAAGGACAGCCAAACTGCTTCTCATATAGCCAAAAAGTTTTGTTAATCCTAAACTACTAGGAATTTCGGGCCAGCTAAATCAATTTTGTTTTGCAGTATTCTCGCGAATTATAAAGCAAGATTGCAGCAAGATAGTTTCTAGAATTTTTAGGGGGTAAATTTGCTTCTGACCCAAGCCTAACTATGCTATTTTTTAGTTTAATCACTGAGCTTAGATGTTGTTCAACTGCATCTGGTTCTGGAGAAAATTTTTACTGGAAGAACGAATTATTTTATGTTCCTTATGTATTTTGCTTTATAATAGATTGCTGGCTGGTCTTGCTATATATCAAAGCAATCTAGCTAACAGTAATTCTGAACTAAGCGAGAGCCACCGCCAGTCTGAGCTTTCCCGTATTGAGAATAAAACTTTTAAGTCGGACAAACTTGTCGCGTCGATACCTATAGCGTCCGGGCGATCTAGATATCTTAATTGTAACAGAAATATTGTGTTGTGTTCCGAATACGGGCTTTTTAAAAAAGGATTGATGATACGCTGCCAAGGAATAATAATTTTTGTAACGCCAAGTCAGTAATCGACCAGCACGCGAATAGTAATGCGCCAGCTAGTCGCAGCTCTAGAGGCTGCCTAAATCTTTATTGGTACAATTTTGGGCGCCTTTATAATCACCCCCAAAACCATAGACTCACCTCGAATATACAGTAAAACCCATGATAGGTTCGAAAATGGTACATTAGTCAATAGAGAACAAAACATGACGAAAAGTTGTTTTTCAAGAACGATTAGTTCATAGGTAAGCACCTCCGATTTTTACTAACAATAATTTCACATTCCATATCGCTATTGACTTAACGCACACAAGTTTATTCTTGTTTTCGTCAACGGAGGCTTATACTACTGTACCATTTATAACCCTGCATACAGTGCCCGTAATTGAAATACGTACGCTCATTTTTTTGCGTTCCTGGTCGAACTAACGCGTTTATTTAACACATGATATTACCACCAATGAAAGAGCTATAACGGAGAATTTGGCCAATCAAAACCGCGCTCAAAACGAGTGAGTCTAGCGAGAGCTACAAAAATTTGCCGACAATTTGGCGCGTAATTGAAATACGGATACCAGTTTTATACTGATTTTAGTATGGTACATCCGTCACTTTTCCTTTTGCTGCGATGCCGCGCAGCAGCATGCTCTCCGCCGAAGAGCAGATCGAAATCCGTGCGTATGCGAACACAGGAATGAGCGGGAGTGCAATTGCTGTTGCAGTTTATCGAAATAAGGACGTCGTGTGTCGTTTTCTGCGCGACCCAGACGAGTACAACAGGCAAAAGCATCGTGGGCGAAAGCCAAAAGTGAGTCCGACAGCTTTTCGTTGACTATTCCGTGAGGCAAGCAGCGGCGATAAGAGCGCGCAACAGCTCTGCGAGGATCTTGAACTGCCAGTTGGTGTTAGCCGCGTTCAACAGCTGCTGAGAAACTCGCCGTATTTCAGCTACGAGAAGCGAGTCGCGTCGCCATGGATGACGAAGCGCCATATGAAAGAGATAGGTAAGTGGGTATGCTCCATGCTCGAAGCGAACACGGAGTGGAAAAGCATCGTCTTTATGGGCAAAAAGAAGTGGAATCTGGACGGACCAAATCGCTGCCGATTCTACTGGCGTGACCTCCGCAAGCCTCCACAAACAAACATGAAGCGCCAGTCCGGCGGAGGCTCGGTGATGATCTGGGGTGGCTTTTGCGCAGCCGGAAAGACGCCGCTCGTGTTCCTCGAAGGACGCCAAGACAGTGTGAAGTACACGCGGACGCTCTCGACTGCGCTACTGTCGTCCGCGGAGGCCATTGCTGGAGAATAGTGGCAGCTACAACAAGACAATACCAGCATCCACACGTCGTCGGCCACCCGCGCTTTACAACATGGTGTCCGAGTGATCACATGGCCAGCGCGCTCACCTGACCTAAACCCGATTGAAAATATGCGGGGACTTAAATACTTTAAAAATTCTCTCTTGAATTTTGCAATAGATATCATGAAAGATGCAACAGGTGCCACCAAAGCTACATCTCTCTGTACGATTTTACAGAGGGCTATATATTTTACGGTAACTAAACAAACTTTTACAGGGCTCAAAATACCGTGATGACGATCGTCTATCGACGGGTTTTTTTATCGCAAAATTATTTGGAAGCGTGCGGCACGAAACATTCCAGTGCGATGCAACAACGACATCTACAAGCAAGTTAAGCGGTTTTACAACGGAGAGTAGGAAGCGGCTGCACAATGAGAACATATGTGGCTCAAAATGCACGAAATAGTCGGCTCCGAAAGGAAATAAATGGGTATATCGGCATCTTCGGTAAAAAGCAAAGCAACCGACGACTCCAGTGATCTGATCAAGTAAATGGTAAAATAAAGACATCTTCTGTTGAATTTCAATGTGTTCACAATGATACTTAATGTGGAAAAGCTAAAGAGCTTCTGTGTACTTTTGTATACTTTGACGGCACACTGTACCATTTTCGAACCTATCATGGGTTTTACTGTATATTGGGGGTGGGGTTTAGGGGTGATTATAAAGGCTCCCACAATTTTATTGCCAGAGTTATCAAAGATTTATTAGACGTTGAAAAAGTGTTCAAAAATATACTACCTCTAGGCGGAAATAAACGCAACAAAGACCTTCAAATTTAAATATCCGTATGAAACCGCTTGCTTCTCCGCTGTCGGACGGGGGCTTTTTCGTCTGTTAGCAAGATGTAAGACGAATTATCCATATCTTCATTGAGCCACTTCTTATCAACGTGATTTATGTTGTTCATACTATCGAAGTCCATTGTAAAATCACTGACAAAACCAAGGCCAAAATCTAAGTCTCTTATACTGTTTTTTTGCAAATAGCAGAGGTTTGGTACGGCCGGAAGCTCGGCTAAGCTCTTTTTCTGTTATCAAAGGCCCCCACAAAGTACTCGGAGAAACCCGCGAGCTCCGCGGTGCGTCTCTGCACCTGACGATACTTCGCACGAACTTCAACTACACATTTCTGCAACTCTTGTCAACTTACCTTCGTCTGAAGACGCGTTTTTTTCTTGCTGCTGCAGCAAACTTCATTCTTGGTCCCTTTAGATGCCGCCTGCTTGAATTTGGTCCATCTTCTCGCAATTGTCGACCTGTGACGACCAACCTTGTCCGCTAGCTCAGCCTGCTCCCCTCTTGACATACCATCGTTTGTAGGGCGCTTCAGAAGCTTCACAATATTTTTTCAGCGTTCTGTATCGCCAAACTTTCGCATGACAGTGGTTCTACATCTCCAGGCGGCTTCATCTTTGCCCGGCGGAATTTGAGTTTTCACAAATTTTGATCTGTGAACTTTGGGACGTGGTAGTACAACCATTTCTTTTCAAAAAAATCAATAAGGATATAGAAATATAGAGGATATCAAGGCGAATCGATTTGTCCAGTCAGATTGATCTAAAACACAATATTTTAAAAGATATTTAATTTTGAAGGTCTTTGTTGCGTTTACTTCCGCCCAGAGGAAGTAATGATTAAAAAGTTTTCTTGACCTGTATCAATTTTTCTTACGATTTCTTCTAATTGAGCATTGAGCATTGAGCAAGGCGTCTTCAGATATTAGCGGGATCGAGTTGCAGGAAGCCCCCGCCAAATATAGCTCTGCGAAGGTGCTCTGCGAAGGTGCTCTGCTTATAAATTCGTAGCAAAAGGGGGCGTGCACATACTAGTAGTGGGTCCCAGTGTAAAGTTTTACTCAGTACTTCTTTCTGAAACAGTATACCGTACACCATCTGTCTTAGCCGACACACACGGGAACAATAAATGCCTTCACATGCTGATTTGTTTTGGAATGTTTTTGAAAGGTTTAAAAAAGAAATTGGGCAATAGAATTCGGCCAAAACGACAAATCTGGACAATTTGAAGGTCACCATGATGATCAGAAAGGGGTTTACACTGCCATTCCTCCCAGATCGTTAATAAGTAGGTGGTCTGTGGCCTCCTTTTTCACTATGTTTCATTTGGCCGCGCGCCATCGATTTAACAATTGCACTCAAATGTGTCACATTGACTTTTTGTATCCCTTACCCAAAACTGATCGACTGTGATTGGCTGAGAGTTTGTGTTGGTTATAACAATTTGTATGACATGACAGATGTTATACGGTAATACATTGTTGTTGTAAAACGTAGTCTATTGAGTAAATCTTAACTATTAGCTACAAAAAAATTCCGTAGTACTCGGTGTAAACCTTCCTGTGATCGATACTCATCCCGTCGTAACGAAAGTAACAATTCTCGACGATCAATAGGTCGGTCTTGCATCTCACCCTGGATGCTTTCGAGACATATCTGCAACCGGATTCCTCTTAACCTTGAACTTGAACGGCTCTTTTCAAACTCAATGACCGCTTGAAGCTGCTCCAAGGTCTTTTTCCATAGAAAACCCAGGTGCTCATGCGCTGTCCTTGTTATCCCTTGGAAAATATGTTCGTTTCGGAGCTGCCATAACCACGTCGCGCCTATCGTGCAGAATGCCCACCATAGTCTGGGCATCTCCTTGCTACACGCTTGGGCTTGGTGCCCACATCTAATTTTTAGCCGCTGCATAATTACCGGTGATATAGGCGGTGCCTGCCGAGTGACAAAATGCCATTTGTATGGATTTAAATCCTCCGCATTTGCCCACCAACCATTCCATAAGCTTAAAACGCGTGTCCACAGTTTCTGTGCACGCGTACACCCCCACACAATATGTGTGACCCCTTTCCCGGGTGCTAAACAATGATCATCCATTGTGCACCCGCCTTGTGATGAATATCCATCGTAAAAGCAATTGAGCTGGAACGTGGCCATTCGATACAAGCACCAACGTTGATAATCAGACAGCTGATGGTCATGCCTCCAAACGTCCTGTGTCGTCTGATCCTGCACAAATCCATTCCACGTATCTCTTTCCCGTTTACACTGCCATCGTGTGTCCATTTTGTGAAATGACTTGTATCTTGTAATAAATTCCTCGAAAAGTCCTCCGCAAGCAGTGTTTGATGGATGAAGTCCGAACATCTGCGTTCGATTCTCACGCAATTCCATGAATGGCCGGATGCGCTTCGAAAACTAAACTATGCGGCCACTCAGTCTCCTTAGCATAGCCTGACTTCTGGTCCTTCGTTACCATCTTGACACAGTCCCAATACAATCCGTCCTGTCGTTGCTGCAACACGCACTGATTTTCAGTCCTATCATCAACACCAGTTATCTTCCTCCGGCCTTGCATCTTCCATTCCATAGAAAGACATTGTTTAGGTGACCAAAGTAATCTTAATGGTCCTGGATCCCCCACAAACTGACCGATCGCTACCCGCGGTGAACATAGTATTATTATTAGTAGCCAACGCCCTACCTTCGCCCTGGTGTCTCCTTTCTCCGACACGAACTGCGCCTTCCACGTAAAAGTGTTTTCTGACACCTTCTGGATGCGCAGGTCTCTAATCGTTCCTTTAACACAGCGGTCAAACTTCTTCGAGGATAGATAGCACGCCGATAATTCCCGTATCGACGGATTCGAAAACCAAGTGTACTCTCCCCAGAAGCGCACTGAGTATCCATGCCCCAAGCCGTGCCAAGGTATCGCGTTTAACTCTGCTGTTACTGACATCTCTTCGTCTTGATGCACTCCAATCGCAGGCTCGAATGTTTGTGTGTCGCATCGTTCCCGTAAATTTGATAGATGTTCCTTGACGTACTCCCCTAGGCTGCTTCGTTCTTCTACCGTTGGTCCTAACGTATCTGCAATAGATCCTCTAATCATAGCAACAGCGCTTCCTCTGTTAAGTCTGCGCTCCGGCTTACCTGTGTCATAGGAAGAGAACCACATGTTAGAAGAGCTACATTTGTTGAGCTGCGTCCAGTTTCTCCAGGCAATGTTATAGCGGTCTATCGGTTCCAGCAGCCACATCGTCGCTTCCTTAACCATCAGTGTGTGTATAGCAGCTGGAATAGAAATGAGCCCTAATCCGCCTGCCTTCTTCGGGGTAAACAGTAGTAGCGGAGAGATTTTGTGTCGTCCACCTTCTGTGTCCGTCGTTTTGCACCATATGAACCGCTTTTGCAGCGCTACTAACTCTCTCAGCGTTTCCTCTGATGGTAGGACGCTTTCGCCGTAAACAGATAGCTGGGATTGCAATTGCGTTGAACAGTGTGACTCTTTCATCTACCGATGTACCACAATTTGTGGCTGTCAGGAGTCGTCTTTGCTTAGATCGTATTCTCCCCGCCCAGGTATTGGCCGTAAGTGAAGAATTCCCAATCTGATGTCCGAGGTAACGTACTGATTTGCCTGGTTGCAATACTGGTACATTGTACCAATACCGCGAATAATCATCGGTTTCCAACAAAATAACTTGACTCTTTGCCGGTTGCATCCGTAAGCCTGATAACTGTCCAAACTTCTCTACAATTTTCAGGGCCCGTTCCATATGCCTGCCTTCACGAAAGAAAATGGTAGAGTCATCTACAAATGCAGAGAAACGATGTTCCCATTGCATGGTTGCGATTCCTAGCTTCAGTCCTTCCATTTCTTTGTCTTGAGTAATCGCCAGTCCCAGTGGTTCGACCGCTAGGATAAAGAGTAATGGTCATAGTGGGCATCCCTGCCGGATGCCTGATACCACCGGAATCGCTCCTGATAACTCACCGTTGACTAAGAATTTTGCCGTGGTTCCTTCATGAATCTTAACCATCACATCTATAAATCGTTGAGAAAATCCAAATTTCTTGAGAATAAGCATGAAGTAGGTCCGGTCGATCGTATCGTACGCCTTTGCAAAATCAATCATCAAACGCCTCCACTGTCTGCTGCACTCTTCACTCTTGAAGTTTGACGAAATTGTTCCAACATGTCTAACATCAGAACAACAGCTCGATCCATACGCCGCCCGTGCACGAAACCTTGTTGCGTGTCCCCAATCAGTCGTCCGAGAAACCGTTGAAGCCGATATGCTAACATTTTCGCGAAAATCTTGTTACTTGTTTGCAGTAACGATATCGGCCTATAATCCATCGCCGTATCGGAATCGCCTTTTTTCTGAGCGGTATAATGACCGCTTCCAAAAAGGACCTGGGCGGTTCGTCTCCCTGTAAAATCGCATTGCTTACAATGCATAAGTCCCGAATTAATTCACCCTCGAAGTCTTTGTAAAAATCATTGCTCAGTCCGTCTGGGCCTCCTGCCTTCCTTCTTTCCAAACTCCGCAGCGCATACTGGACATCCGCTTCGTCAATTGGCGCCAGCAACGCTTCATTTTCCGTCACCGTTACCCGTCTATCCCTGCGGAATGTGACAAGGTGATCCAGCGCAAGCTCTAGTTCGTCCGGCGCTATCGTACTGTGTCTACAGCTTAATACCTCCTTCCATACTTGGGCGAAATTGTCCGGAATGCTCATCTCGTCCATCCCACGCAAATGTGTCCCTGGTACCTTGATTGCTGTCACATGTTGATTACTTTCCCATACTGCGGTGCGTCTAAACAACCATCACATAGTATCCATGCTACGTCTGAATTTTTCGTCCTTGTCGTACCTTGTTGTCAAGGAGTGCTTCATTGGCTGCTATTCCTAATATTTGGACTCTAGAGGTTACCTTTCCAAAACGAGACTGAGATAACTGTACCGCTTTTCTTTTTCGTCGTTGCCGTACTCGTTTTCTGACCCGCATGATTGCTGCAGTCCACAGCTGCACTTGCCGATCCCACTCTACATGTGCGTCGAATGTTGCGCCCCTTCTGTGTTTCACTTCCGCTGTAACTTCTTCTACCACTCGTCGCCTATTTGCACCATTGACTGGGTATTGAAGCCTGAATTGTTGCCTTTTGAGTACTTTCTGTCTTGTTTGCGGTTCTCGTAGTAACGATGTTACCTCCTCATGATCTGAGGAGACTAGCGGCGTACTTGTTTCCACTTGTTCAACCCAGTCGTACCTGTTTGCTGGAATGTATATTCGATCCAGCCTGCTAGCTGTTTCACCTCTCCAGAAAGTGAGCTCCATGCTCTCAGTTAGTTGATCTGCATCCCACACTGATTGCTTGGGCTAGCGCTGCATCATACCAGCCTGCTGATGCTATTAATCTCGAAAGCTCGGCGCACTCGGTCTTCATGTCGCTCCCCGGTGCACGTCTATCCAGTTGAGGCGCTTCCACACAATTGAAATCGCCTGCTAACACGACATCTCCGTCATGTGTTGAGTACCATCCACCAATATCTTTAAAAAACTCAGCACGATTAGCGTTAGTATCAGCTGGGGCATAGATGTTTATAATCCTCCAATGATCCAGCTCCACTGCAATTATGCGCTCTGTACACCGACTAGGGTTCCAAGGCCGTGCTATCTTGCCTTGCTCCGGCGGCAAAAGAATCCCTACCCCACAGGTCTTGGTTGTAGATATACTCCAGTACGCCAATCTCCTGGTCGTATCTTTGTGGTTCCACATTCGCTCCCACGCGCTTGTCACTTCCACGGCTTCGGCTGCGGTCGTAATATGCGTTTCTTGGATGACCGTGCAATCTGCCCTCCGTGAAAGCGACTTATTTCTCCACACTTGAAGCCAATCTTGTCTTCATTGCAACTTGAAGCCCCGTACATTCTGTGTTGTGATGCGTAATCGTTTCTCCTCAGGTCCCTCTAACTTCTTCCCAGCTTCTTCCCCTCGCGTGATCTCTACATCAGCTATCGTTCTTCGGCTGTACACATCCAATGAGTTAGTGAGACGTTGTACTTCTTGGTGATAGGGGTCAACTGCCGCGGTGCCCTTAGTAGAGTGGAAGGGGATCAAGTGCTGATTCCCTTGAAGATGAACCCCTACTATCGGTCCCTTGTGCTTCCCTCCCTGTCGATGCAGTTAGAGCTGTTAGTGCTCTTGCAAAATACGCAGCGAAATCTTGCCACACTGAGGCGTCCTCCTCTTCAAGCCGCTTGGTTAGTGCCTTCATCCCGGCGATGGACTTCTGCGCCCTCTCGAGACGAATGATCTTCCGGATTATATTCTCGTTTGGCACGGCTTCTTCTCCCAGTACCGCCGCTATTTGTGTGTGGTATATGTGCGCACAGATTGCCATGTAGGCAAAAAAAAATGTTATGTGGTGCACATAAGTTCCACAAAAAGTTACTACCATACTTGTTAATCTTGATGAAATTCCAGTCGTCACGACTGTGTCGGATTGCTTCTTTCTGCTGATCACTCGAAACCGCCTTTACTCGTCGATTCCAGTCTTCGATCCGCAGCGTGAAGACCTTTCCATACGTACCTTCTTGGGGTTTCCCACTTGTCAGTATGTGCATAACTTCACTACTCATACCTTCAATAATCCGGTGGGGGTGACTAAAGCACTCCAGTAACTGCATTATAGCTACCCCTTCTTTCGCTGCTGCCAGCCTCCACACCCGCTCTTCTGCTTCAGCATGTGGAAAGACTGTTCCTTGTTGATGGTTCCATACTACCTCCATGGTGTTCCAGACGCGTGCCCATTCAGGTTCATCGTACTTTTGTTCTTGTGTCCTGGTGGCTGTCGCCTGAAGCTCGTCGAAAAGCTCTCTTTGTACTGGTGCGACAATTTTAGTTGTAGTGCCATCTTCCGTGTCGTATGTTTCTGCTACTGCACGTTTCTTGTGTATGCGTGTGGTCTCCGCGTCCTAATCGGGATCTCCATGCTTGATTCATCTGACGCTTGATGCATTTCTTCATCAGTTTCTTGCGTCGGTATGGTCTGCCTTTGCACGTTTGGCGAATCTTCCAGTAACTATATTCCTTGTGTATACTGATGCCACTTGCTTAACACCTCTTCGTGCACTTCATATGTGTCTGCAAAGAATTTCCGTATTCTCGGATCCCGTAGATTGACCTGTAGCAGTTCCTCTTGGTTGTCTGCTGACAGGTACGAAACAGTATCGATGAGAAAATGTAAGATATCTTCAGTACCTGTTTTTCCGGCCATTAATAGTTTCTCAATTTGGTTATGGAAAAATTGAGGAGCTTGTGACCGTCCGTCCTCTTCCGAGCAGTCCTTCCTCGCTACTAGCTGTCGTCCGGCTGGCTCCGCCATGTCGATGTCTTCAACACTTTCGTCTGCCTGCTCTGCCACGGGTTTACCCTCCTTGGTCCTCCACCCGTGCGTGTACGCATGATAGTGTGCTGCTTTAAAGTGTAGAATTAGCGGCATTTTACTATTCCCCTGAATGGCCGCCTGCTTGAAGTCTTTAACCGCTGCTATGCACTGTCCTATTTGCATAGGATACTCTCCACACGTTGCGAACTTTTTACGTTGGGCCATCCTCGTCTCCGGGGCGTAGTGGATGGCTTCCACTGCTCCACCTCTCTCATCGTCACTGATTACAAAAATGTGCCGCTGTAGCATGGTACCTATGCACCCTAAGGTATCATTGCCCCCCCCACACACATTTTACAGCTTACCGTAGCGTCCAACTCCGAAGGACTACTGCCGTAATCCGCTAGGTAACGTTTAAATTCTACTTCCGATTGACGCCCCGTCATACGGTCGAATCCTCTCCCTAGACTTCTGAGAGTTTGTTTTCGGATGCCTGGTGGATACTTGAGTTGATAGTCCATAAGACCTCTTGCTGCACACCCTCGTTTTAAACTGGTAGTCGCTTCTTCCAGAATCGCCGGGTTGTCACGTAAAGAGGAATCATACAGCGCTTGAACGATACTATACGCCTGACAGCGTCCTGTAGCCGCTGTAGGTACCTTGTGTAGACCCATTGCTACCAGCGCTTCCCGGAGCGCTGGTAGCAATGGGTCTACACAAGGTCCGTTTTAGTAGTCTCGTCCGGCTCCGCCCATGCAAAATACTGAACTGGTCCTTCCTTTGCTTGTACGACATTACCTAGTTTCGTTAAAACTTCGTTAGCAATACTCTCAATATTTAGCAGATCGGCAGCAGAGTTGAGGCGGTCCGTCCCATCTGGGTTACGCTGGCTCGGTGTTACTTTGCTGTCCTTTTGTTGTTCCCGGGTTAACGGTCCCGACCCGGGTTGGGTTGCCGATAGATTCGAGTTTTTTTGGGTCTGGGTTTAGAGACCTGTCCTGTTTTAGTTTTGATATTTTCCGGTTCATTAACCGGTTCACCCTGACCAGGGTTCTCCGTCTCGACGGCGGTTGAGACATTCCCCTCCACTTTCTCGTTGCCGCGCGTTTTCCGTTTAACTGTAGTCCAGTTATCTTTTTCCGCCGAAAGCGACGCACCTGACTGATCCGCCTGCTTCCCTGATTTATCCTGTAGTCCAGGCGGCCCGGCCGCCTTGGCCGCTTCCTGGGCCATCGGAGTAGCCGCTGCTTCCGTTGACGACTCCTGGTCCGAGCTCGTCTCCTTGTCTTTTTGGCGTCGTTTTTCCTGACGCTCATCCTGTTGTCGACAATTCACCCGCACTTCTTCCCGCAAGGCTTCCATGCTTGCAAAAATTGGTTCAGGTGAGTCAATCAACTCCACTTCCTCAACTGTTACGACTAAACAATTTTTCTCTTTCAATTGTTCTATAGCCAGTGGACACAGTCGCATTTGGTGTCCTGCTCCTCCACACCGCATGCTGTGGATCTGTCCCCTTGTTGCCGGATGTTCTAGCATCAACACCAGCCCACACCACATGATCCTTTCGATACCTCGTAGTCGTTGTGGACAACCACTCGCGTCTATCACTATCTCCCATTCAAGTGACGTGGAAGATAGTGGTCTTGTTTGGTCCAGTTCTTCGAACCGGAATTCTACTTGGATTATCGTCTGGAGATAACCATGTAGTATTATGATGTCAACATTTCTCGTGACATTACGCACTATGATGACATATTCCGGATGGAACCCCATACCTGTTTCCGTTTCCAGCAATTTTTCTGTCCCAGACTTTCTCTGCGACTGGCACTTTTTTCATCCATGTTACGTAGGCCATGCACTTGCTTGTGGTATGGGACTGTGACCCCCACATACCTCTTCGCTATTTCTCTTGTTAAAAAGTATAGATGCAAAGTATGTTCCGATTGGTTATAGCTGATAGACTTCACTTTAGACAGCATTTCCCAAAGTTTTCTATTATCCATGCCACGTGCGGTTGCAGCCGTAGATATATTTTCCTGTAGACTTTTAGTACCTTTGGAAGGCTGTCTTGATGGCCTGTTCACCTCTCAAGTCCATCACGAGACAACCTTCAACCCTTACTCTGATAGTTAGTACTAACCTTAATCGATCCGCTGCCGTCATAATTTGTCGTAAAAACTGTGGGAGAATTCTTGCTAGAATTGTTCCTTCCGCCAGTCCTTGAACAATGATCCACTCTTCCAGACTTCCTTCCCGAAATTTTTTCTTGTCCTTTCCAGTCCATTCCCTTTCGCAGATCTTCCGTAATGTTTCCGCACGTTCTGCTGAGTAAATTGCTGGGTTAAACAAATAATCCTCGGGTATGGTTTAACTACCTGCGTATTCCCTGTCACTTTATTAAGCCATTCTTTCAAGACACTGTCACCTTGTACATCAACTTCCACTTGACAGCTGTCAATCATTCGTGCTAGCACATGTTCTAAAGGTTGGTTACTTCTCACAGCCATAGAACACGCCGCAGCTGTCTTATTCTTCCATACCTTCCAGTCCATTCAATGCTTGATGACCACTAATTCGAACAGGTCTAGTAGGCGTTCCAACTCCCCTTGCTTAAGGTCTGACCATTTGCGGCTTAATGGCTTATTCTGGCATTTAGCCCCTTTCGTCCGTGCCGAAGTGCTCTTTGTTATCTCCTTGATTGTTCCTCTTTTCTGCTTGGGGAAAAGAAGTTTGAACAACTGCTGTACCACGTCGAGCCATGTTTGAAGGCGTGGTCGCACCTTTTCTGCATCCGTTAGTGCTCTTACTAGCACCTGCGCCAAATCTTCGGGAGTGTTCGCATGTCCCTTTTTTTCAGACACTGACCCTTTTCCTGAATCTGCCTGAGGGAACTCATCTCCCTGTGTCGACTGGGAAGTGTGTTCCTTGTCACCTTCATCGGCACTGCCGTCGCCCTTCTTAAAAACGACCATCACGCCTTCTCCTTGTTTGCTTTCGGTATCTACTGATGCGTCTCCCATGGTTTCATCAGTATCCGTTTCTTGTGACTCCGACACCACTTCATCAATCTCCGGAGGGCTTGCCTTGTCTCCTCCGTTAATAGCCTGCTCGGCTCCCTTCGTCGCACCTTTCTCCGATCCCATACTCACCCCTTCCTCCCCAGGCTTGTCCGGGGGCTTTCGCACTTCGTTCGGGTTGATACCCGGTAGTGTCATGCCTTGAGCGTCTTCGCTTAAGTTTACTTGGTAGTCCGGAACCCTGCCGTATCAGGCAAGCTGGGTCTATACGACAAATTCGGAACTGTTATACGGTAATACATGAGGTGAGCTAATGCACGCAAGGACATATTGATAAGTTACGTAACTCTCTAGTCCCGATTTTGTCGCATAGACCCCACCTACCCAGCAAAGGTAGAGTGAGGATCTGGGCTTGCAAGACAAACTTTCTACGTAAGTAAGTTGAAGGAAATGACTTCTCCAGGAGGTAACCCCGGAGAGGTAAGGAAACCACCGGATAAGCCTACTGGTGGAAGGGAAGAAGGAAGGAGGTCGTCACCAGAGAGGCAAGGAGAGCAGCCATCAAGTAAGGTTATTGACGAGATAATTCCGGCTTCGCCCATGGAAGAGGGTAATCGGGAAGACTTTGAGTGTGAGGCAGCACCTTCAAGGGAGGCGAGTGACGTAACAGTGATTGACCTAACGGCAGAAACAGCGAGGGCAATTCAGCAGGAAGGGTCTGAGCAGGACCAAGTAGTAGATCAAGGAAAGATGCAGTCCGGAGAGATAGAAAGTACGACGCAGCTGCCTCCTACAAAAACTAATACTCCAGATGAACTGGCTAGTGTGCTATTTCACACACTGAAGGAGGCAGAACAGGCCAGACCCCGATTACAGGCGTGGCTGGACCTGACCCACCAACTATTCAAAGGTTCTATGCACTTCTCAAAACGTTCGCCGAGGAGCGGTAAACAAGGGAGTGGAAAGAAATCAGACCTTACGAATCCGGAGTTGGAACGGTTGATCGACCTATTCGAATTATTGGTAGTTAAGCATAATTTGAGTTGGAAAGTATGGTTCCAAAAGGCGATGGATGCATGGAACTTAGCGAATAAACTAAACAAGCCGCTCGTTGCCATACTAGCACGTAAGGTAGGGAGTTGTCAGGTGGAAGTAGCGGTGAAAGGTACGAGTGTGTTACAAGGTTGGTTGCACAAAGTAACCGGCAAACAAACGGAGTCAGTCAGAGAAACGGTACGCAATAAAACCTATCTTTTTAACCCCGAAGTCTTCTCGCCGGACAGAATTGCTATCCTCACTAAAGTATGTGAGAAGGAGTGGAATGGCAAGGATAAACAGCAGTTTAGAGATGGAAGCCAAGAGGAATGGCAAATCGTTAAAGGGTTGGCAGAAGGAACGATTCTGTCACGGACTTTACCACAATTCTTACGCCAAATTATGACATCTAAGGATCGTTTGCGGTTAATATTAACGATTAGAGTCAGAGTGGAAGGCTGTCTAATCATGGACTTACAAGGCGAAGCAGCGATCAAAAAGGCTTTTCAAAGCACGAAAAGTCTGCAAGAAAGCATATCAACAGCGGCAACAGCACGAGGTTTAGCTAACGAACGTCTTTGGGAGATGCTATCAAAGGTCAAATCGATAAGCTATAACCAATCCGACCACTGTCTACATCTGCATTTCCTAACAAGGGATGTAGCAAAACGGTACGAGGCTATCAGTGTACCCTATCATAAAGCGCTGCATAGATTAAAAAACTTACATGCCAAGGAAAATGTGGAAGAACCGGTATGGTCCAGGCAAATGTCGAGTGCAAGTACTGGCATGGGTTTCAGGCCAGATTATTCCATCATACTTCGCAATGTAACACGGAACATAGACATTATGCGCTTGCACGGATATCTTCAGTCGGTAATAACAGTGGATTTCCGATTTGAAGAACTTGATTCAGGAGGACCCCTGTCGGCAACTTCACTGGACTGGGAAATTGTTATTGCGGCCAGTGGTTGCCCGAAACAACTACGTAATATATCGCGACTGATATGGTGTGAGCATATACTAACGCTAGAGCACCCAGGTACGAGAGGTAAAATTCACTGTTTACGCTGCGGAGAAGCAGGGCACCAAATAAGAGGATGCTCAGTCACGCAAAAAAAATTATTCGGAGAAAATTGCCTTACCGTTACAGTAGAAGAGGCGGAGTTAATCGACACGCCGGAGCCAATCTTCGAAAGTATGGAGACGCTGATGAAAGAGGTACGAGAAAACTGCGAAGAACAGGATGCTTTGCTACGGAAGCGACGACAGAAGGAGCAGGCGGGACAGCAACCAGACAGCGAAAAGGTAACGGCTGAGCCGACAGGAAACGCGCAGATAAAGGAAGCAAAGCCGACGGTCTCAGCGTCAGAGGCGGCGAAACGGGAATGCCCGATCACGGAGAAGGCGCAGCAGCAGACAGCGAAAACGGAGCAAGATGGTGAATGGATGACAGTGACGAAAAAGAAAAATGGAATGACGGTGGCGAAGGAGGATCAGGTTCAAGATGGGACGGGGCAAGATGTGCAGGACCAACCGTTAACACCGACGGTAACGGTCATACCCCAAAAAACCGAGCAGAGGGTACTACGGTCGGAAGTCGCAAAACCGGGTAAAGAAGTGGATGTCAAGGTAAAAACTGACCAGGAACCGGACAAAAACCGGTTAAAACAAAAAAATATCAGTTCAGGAACAAAGGATGGGCCACCCAAATCAAAAGTGAAAATCAGCGTGCGGGGAAGGCAACAGGAAAACACAGATCTTCTCATCGTGGAGGCACAAGTTAAAGCAGAACTCGGCAACATGCAGAAGTCTCTGACTCATAAAGAAGGCCCGCTCAACCCCTTTGGCTGGGAATTAGGTGGGCACTTGACGAACAAGGAATTAAACCTAAACGACGCGATATTAGCGATGGGGCTACAACAGGTAAGTACGCCATCGACAGGTAATTGTCAAGCGTATAGCGTGGTGCAGGCCCTTTTCAACTCGTCATTGGAAGACAGTCCAGCCATTCTGGAAAAAGCAGCTGCAGAGATCAAGAAAGGGTGTGAAGCAAGAGGCCTGATGGACTTTAAGGCGAAGTTCCCAGCAGGCGTGAGGAAACAGACGTTGCGGAGTCTCGGGAGGGGATATGAAAAAAATGGCGGCAAAGCAATCAGAAGAGGAGTTCAAGAATTACTTACACGAGTATGCGACTAGTTCATCGAAATTAGATGCAACGGTAAGTAGTACAAACTGGGGAAGCAATGATACGCTAATATGTTTAGGGACACTCCTGCAACGACATATTTTCGTTATAAACGTGGACGAAGTGAGTGGAAAGCCAGGGGCGATACACTTTGCGCCAGAAATTCGAGTACAACAACGGAAGAAGTTCGCAACGTGCGGGGAATTCCCAATTTCATTGGGGCAATGCGTGCAAGAAGTCATAGCGCTAAAGGAAGAGGTAAAGACAAGGGAAGGGTAAGTTGCCGTTACTAATTCACTTTCAGCACATTCATTACCAAGCGTACGTACATGGATGGCGAACCCCAGAGGACGTAGAGACAGAAGCAACAGACAAACCAGATGTAGAAATGACCGAAACAGAAGCTAAGGGCATCAATAACAAACGCACCCGTGAAGACGACGAGCATCAGCCAGGCGAACAGCAACAGGAAGGAGGAGGAGCGTTGGTAACCTTCTCACCGAACACGAAAACGGGGACATTCATCCAGGCACAAGTGGAACAGCTTTTACGGTGGAATGATGAAAAACAGAAGGAATTGCTCAAGTTTTTGGTGGAGACGGTAACGTTATTACCTGCTCATCACCAGGAAGAACTGTTCAGGGCTGATATGAGAGACACAGAAGTTCGACAATGCGTCGCAAGGACATACAACATATCGGAGCAGACATTATGGCAATGGAACACAATCAAGTCCGGTACTCTGGCGATTGAACAACAGTACGGACAAGGACTCACGCAGGAGATAACGACGAGAGGCGTGGGAACGGCAAACAAGGCAGTGGTAACAGATAACACAGCAGATGCAGAACTACAGAGGTCACGAAAAAAGAGAGCAGTAGAGTCGAAGAGGAAAGCAGGCGTAAACACAGAAGGGGAGGCAGCAATGGCAGAACAAGTATGGAATGCGATGGCGAAGGTATGGCCGCATCACGACGTTCATTTCCCAAATTTTACAGCATCGGAAGGCGAGTGGTTGAAGGCGGCAAGAAAGGACCGCCTGGCACTGACGCAGCTCCTGGAGTACTGTGACAATCCTCATTTCATCATCGCTCGGATGGGAAATGCGGTAATTGATGAACTGGCTCGTGACTGGAGGGCGCAATATTGGGACGCAATGATTTCATTGGGCATGTCGTCCGGAGCTCAGACCAAACTAGCGACCTTCCTTAAGGACTGGGCTCACAGAGTGAGTGGACTACCAGGAGAAAACCAACGGCAAGTATTGAGAGCAAGTAGCCAACACTGGACAACGCTCAAGGGGTACAACTATGGAAATAATGCGTTATGGAAGTTGTGTGGACCGCGCAAACATATTACCTTTGCACTAACGGCACTGTGTGCTCATGTGTATAGTCAACAATTGGCCGCAGTGACGGGAGAAAAGGCACTACCGTCTGATCCAATCTGGATCAAAATTCGAAGGTTTCAACTGCTGAGAGCGCGAGAGAGTAAATTTCAAGAGTTGGCCAGGCGATTGGATGACGATGATAGAGACGTCTGGACGGACTTTACCCGTTATTTCGGCTTAGCCTTAACTAACTTTTCTGTGTCTGATAGGGAGACAGAACAGGTTGACATGGATACCACAGAGAGAATCACTCATAGCGGGGCGTTAGCGCCCCATTGTCACTAAGGGCATGGCACGCGAGGACAAGGAAGAGGACCAAATTCAAGACATGTATGCAGGAATGGATCTTTACACTAGAAAGACGGTGTGTGAAACAGAAACGCATAAGTCGGGACCCCACGGAAAGGAGGGAGCATGTGGAGGCATGAACTTTCGAATAATTACACAAAACGTTCGGGGATTTGCGATGGGTACAAGAATGGCGTGGTTACAATCTTGGAAGAACATTTCAGTTAAAGCACGGCCGGATTGCATTTTCGTACAGGAAACCCACATCACCAGTAATGAAGAAGCACAAGAACTGACGCATCAATGGGAACGCATGTGGAATTATTTCGATGGACAACATAGTCTGGCTTTCTGGAGTATTTCAACGCGGAAGACCGGTGGAGTAGGTATTTTGTTGACGCCAAGGAAAGGGGTTCAAGCAAGAGCGTGGAAGTCCAGGCGCTGGACTGATAGAATTATAGGAATTGAGTGGAATGAGTGGAAATGCATCAACATATACGCACCTTCATGGGGAGACAAGGAACGAGCGACCTTTTACAAGGGTATTGAAGTATGGAAGCTCCACCTACACTCCAAGGTGGTTTTTGGAGGGGATTTCAATTGCGTAGAAGATCCCATTCTAGATAGGACTGGACCAACAAGAAGACGAAGAATGACGGAAAGCCCGGACTTATCACGACTCATAAATGCATGGAAACTACAGGACACGGCTTTAGCGCAATTTTTGGCGTGGAGTCCGGAGGCCACTGTGGGGTTTGAAGAGTACACATTTTGGAGAGGAGACTCCGCAAGTAGAATCGATAGACTATACATTACGGAAGAGCAGTTTACATGGGTACAGCAAGTGAAGACGAGCCGACCTGGAGTACCATCTGATCATGAACAAGTGGAGCTATTTCTCTGTGACACACAAGGGAAGAGGATGGACGCGAGAAATAGACATTTTCGTCTGCAATACCCGATTCGAGGAACCTGGGGAGTACAAGTGCAAGAAGAGATCAGAGAGGTCATGGGAGCGAGTTTCAAGGATGGTTATGCAAAGGCGGCACAGTGGGAAGAGGTAAAAGGTTCCTGGGTGGCGGCGATCATCAGAGTAAGAAAAAGGACGGCGCAAAGACGGAGAAGACACGCGAAACTACTAGAGCAATCGCTTTTTAGCCGCACAACCAGTCGAGACCAGATTCTGAGAATTGCAGAAAATGAAGTGGCTTGCTTTAATCAGGTAAGGATTGCAAAAAAACTATGTCGTTCTAACGAGAATATTAGATGGCTATTTCAACGCACAGCGACATGGGAGAAGGATCAAAGGGTGAAACAAATCATTCTCCAAGATGCACACACCGAGAGTACAAGAGACCTTTCCATTCCGGACAAATTCGCCTGGACGTGGAAGCACATTTTAAGCAGCGTACATAGGCAGGTGAGCATCAAGGAAGTAACAAAGGTGCTAAAGGAGTTGGTACCAAACTGGGCAGAGCGACATGTATCAAGTGAGGAAAACAAGAGCCTAATGGACCCAATAGAGGAGGATGACATAAAGTTCGCGATCAAGACATTGGAGAGGAGAAAAGCGGGAGGACCGGACGGCCTAAACAATGACTTTTTCAAGGATTTCGCAGATGATATTACTCCAGATTTGATGACTGTGTACAATGATGTTCTTCAAGGGGCAGCACCACCAGAATCATTCTTGGAAGCGGTGATAATTCCGTTAAAGAAGAAAGGCGAGTCAGTTAATGCGATGGATTACCGCCCGATCTCGCTGCTCCAGACGAGTTACAAGATTTTCGCGAAGATATTGGCGATGAGACTGCAGAAATTTCTGGGCCGACTGATAGGGGACTCTCAACAAGGTTTCGTGCACGGCAGGAGACTGGACAGGGCTGTGGTGATGATGTTACAACTACTCAAACAACAGCAAGACAATGGACAGCGGACAAACGAAGACTGTGGTGGAATTTTACTAGTGGATTTTGCGAAAGCGTATGATACAGTGGATCGACACTATTTGATGGAAACGTTAGCGAGTTTTGGGTTTTCGAGGAGATTTATTTCGTTGATACAGGCTTTGCACAACGGGACAACAGCACGGTTTTTGGTTAATGGACAACTGTCCAACCCAATGTCAGTGACTTCTGGAATCAGACAAGGGTATCCTTTGGCACCATTATTGTTCATCTTGGCGGTGGAGCCCTTAGGCATGGCTATGGAGCAACACCCGGACATTCACGGTTTTACGATACAAGGGGATGCGTCGCGAAGGACTCACACCTTCACGGCTTTCGTAGATGATTCCACCATTTTTTTCTCAAAAGCGGAGCAACTTACCACGGCATTGACAATTCTGGACAAGTTTGGAAAATTATCAGGTTTGCAAATGCAACCTGCGAAAAGTCATATTCTCACCTTTGGAAAAGTATCACAACGGTTACTCACTTGTGGAATTCCTTTGGTAAAGGAGGAAGATACAGTAAGGTACCTGGGCTATCAAGTGGGCAAGCACAATCTTATAGCAGCAAACTGGGCAGAGAGGATTCGAACACTTAAACGACGGCTACTGACAGCGACGAAGTGTGGAACGTCGGTGATGGAACGAGTGATGCTTTTCAACGCGATAGCCATACCAGCGATTTTGTTTACGGCCAAGGCATTTGAACCTGATGAGCAGACGTATAAAGAGCTGATTCACTTGCAGAAGAGGTTCATCTGGAGTAACCAGTTGTCGAATGAACGAAGTCGACACAAAATTTCTCCACATCTCTTGTTTATCCCAAGGAAGGCAGGAGGTTTAGGCCTTATCTCGATCCCAGTGGCAATTCATACCATGGCAGTTAAGGAAGCGACAATGTGGCTGCTAGAACCAACGGACCGATATACACAAGCATGGAGAAACTGGTGTAAATTGATTCGACCGGATTGTACTAATGTATGGATTTCTCCATGTAGGGCTAACAGTCGGCGAACTACGCGAGGGAGGGGAAAGAAGATGTCTACCGTGCAGCATCACTTATCTCGGTTCTTAGGGCCAACGCAAGCGGACATGCTACTGCTACAGAGGTACGTCTCAAGCAACCTTGCTAACTTACAGTCGAACTGCAGCACACAGCTATCCACATCCACGAAAACACTGAGGACGGGAGATCACATCCAGGTATATGCAGAGGTAGAGTCGATTGATTGGCATGGGATGGGGTTACCGGCGCTCAGAGCCTTTTGGGGAACGTTCGCATGGCATGATAACCCGTGGATAACAGACGCAAAAGCAGAAGTGCTATCGGAAGGTAAATATGCACGCATTCCAAGAGTAACGATACGTGATTTGCACATCAAGAAAGTGGCGCAATCTACCTTTCGATGGACGGTACAAGGAAGTGGAGAAATGAGTCACTCAAGAAGAAAACTCGGAAGGTGGCTCCTATGCATTATCCTAAGTTCACCAAGAGTGAAGATCGGAGAAGAAGTAGGCGCGGCCGGAAAGCTGCAACTACTCTCCTCACAGGAGCATTGGGAAGAAGTTACGTGGAGTACAGGCAGAAAACGCTGTATTACGGGAACGAATAAGCAGACAGGTCAACAGTGGAGCTTTAGACAGCGAGAAGATGGGATCTATTGGGATGAGATTAAAGCAACACATAGAGGACAGACCAGGAGCAGTTTTGAACCGACAACGGAGTTACGTCATTGTACGACGGGACTAGTGTTTGCGGCACATCCAGATCTGCACAATTACCCATGGACAGTGCAGGAAGGGGTACAATTGCAGTCGGTCAAACGGTGGATACGAAGGACCTTCCGCAGAGTCTATTTCCAAGCATTGACTACAGCGGGAGCGCAGATTCGAGACAGATGGAGTCAACGGAGAGATGAGTCCGGATGGAACGCAAACGTCCAAGAGCAATCACCAAAAGAGCTGTGGCGTCACGAAAATATGCTTTCGGATTACCAATTGTGGAGTATTTACAGGACAGCGACGTTCCAACTTAATGTATATTATGATGGATACAATTCGCAAGGAGGGTGTGTACTGGACGACCAGTGTCAAACACCCGGGAAAGGGGTCACACATATTGTGTGGGGGTGCAGTCGGGCCAAACATCTTTGGGCCCGACTAATTACTTGCTGGAACGGGCGTCGCATGGACGAAGAAGAACTAGAACAATACCGGAGGAGCATAGCGAGGAGACGAGCCCCAGGGCTGTCGGCATCACTTACAAGAAGATTAAAGGAGAGGTGTGGCAATCAAGCAGGAGAGTGCAAAGAGGCTTTGGAGCGAGTATGGAGAGGAATTTGTTCGCTGGGGATTACGTGGCTATGGATTTTTCGAAATGAAGTGGTACATAAAGGCGTCAGACGTGGGGCTCGGGAACAGTTAGAGTTGATGTGGAGTAAAATCACGAAACAGTTACTGGCAGTAGCCTACTACGAACGCAAGCGAGTAGTGTCACGAGTGCGAGGAATACGGCTCCAGATAGGACTGGAGTGTTTACAAGAAGAAGTACTTGACAGGTCAAGTGATGATCAACAGAAACAGTTTCCTGACATGCAGGACGAGCTTTCATCAGGACCAACGCAAGGACTGGATCTTGCTTTAGGTGAATTTATTGTAGCTAATAGTTAAGTACTAAATAGACTGCGATTAAACAACAACAACCTTTCTATCTAAGTTTATCTGAGGTAAACTAAGGAGGACCAAATTACATTTGGTCCTACACAATTTGCACGCTTCCTCATTGCAAACTTACAGTGTAAGCCGCGTAACAGCAGCCCTGTTACACCTGGTAGCACTTTGTGGTCCGTCTAAACGACCACTGTTGACGCGTTCCGCTAGTTAACTAGCAGAACGAAGGTTTAAGAGCCGCTAGCTGTCATGACAACAGCCAGTGAACGTGAGCGTGAGCGCCAGCTCGCGCACGAACTAGTTATGGAAAACTTTCCTAACTGGCCACCGAGTGCTCTGGTCACATTGACCGAGATGATTCGGACCATAGGGCCCGAAATCATCACTCTCCTCCGTGGCAAGACCTCGGAGGATGCCTTAGAAACGGTTACCCGTTTCAAGAAACTGTATGTCGACCCTCAGGTGCGTCATGCTCTGTTGCGCTCCCAAACGCCGGCAGCAACAGCAGCGCCCGCATCTAGTGCGAGCGTTGAAGTAGTAAAGGCGCGGATCCCGCCCTTTACTGGCGAAGGGGGCGAACCTCTTCGTAGGTGGTTCGCAGAGGTAGAGGATGCCCTCACTGCGCAGAAGATTGTGGACCCGCGTTCACAAGCTTATTTCGCCACCACATGCCTAGGCGGTCGCGCCAGGGCATGGGCGATGAGCCGCAGATCCACTGATGGAACTGCGTTCCTGACGTATCAGGATCTAAAAGCTGAGCTAAAGCACAACTTTGAAGCTCCAAGCTTAGCTGCCGTGAAGAGTTCATGGAACTCAGGCAGGGCAAGTTGAGCCTACATGCGTACGCTCAGAAAATACAATATTTATTGTCAAATATTGTATATGAACCGGTGCCTCCTGCCATGCAGGTCACCGCCTTCATGAAGGGACTGAATGACGGTCCCATCAAGCAGAGTCTTTACCGGGTTCCCCCAAAGACTCTGAGCGATGCTATAGACCAAAGCATCCGGGAGGAGTTCAGCATGCGTCGCTCAGCAGCGCATGCTGGGGTTAGTCGGAAAGCGCAAGCACCTTTCGACTTTAACATGCCGCTAACGCAGCATGTTAATAATAACCAAAACTTCCAATCGAGACGAAGCTCACACTTCGTCCCGAGACACCCTAATCCGCGTCATAATGCGGGCGGAGGAGGTCCAGAACCTATGGATCTATCAGTTGCGGTCGCCTCGACTCCGAGGCAACCGAAGAACAAGAAGTTCCTTCGCTGCAATCGATGCGCGAAAATGGGCCATTACGCCCATGAATGTATGGCGCCGCGTCCGGCACCACGCAGTCAGCGGACTGGACAGTCTGCTGGCAAGCGACATCAACAGGGGCAACCCTCTGTTGATGCAAAAAACGTGAACAACCAGTAGGGGCGGGGTGCCCTACTGGACGGGTTATCTCACACGCCGACATCGGGCATGTGATGATAATAGCCCCAGACGGGACTATGACCTGTCAACGTGTGCAGGGTGAAGAGAAACCTCTCATCACCCTTTAAGTTAGGCCACATGGAAACGATGTCCCCATGCGTGCTCTATTTGACACAGGAGCGTCAAACAATTTCGTTAGAACTGAGGTACTAACGTCGTTGAACTTCGAGGAGATTGAATCTCCAAGAAGCATGTTATCAGTCCGGTTAGCAACAGGTGCAACTGTGACTATACCGAAGCGTGTTATTCGAACACGCCTCGAGTTAGACGAACTATCGTTCGGGGATGAATACATCGTCTTCGATCTTGACGATAAGTTAGATGTCATTTTGGGCATCCCTTGGATGCCAAGCATCAACCAACGATCGACTGGGTTAACCTGTCGATCGACTGCGGCGGTCTCACAGGATCTGATCACCCTGTGAGTAATCCGGCTGTATCTCATGATACGACCGCAGTGTCAGATAGTCTGGTGGATAGCGATGGCACCACCAGATCTAATCCGACTAAATCAGCGGATGGTATACCCGCTGATCAGAGTCCAGAGGGACGCGAACGCGCGACGAACGAGTCGTTGCGTGTCACTAATGTGTGCAACACGGGCGCAAAGATTCCGTGTTGACGTTACTACTACAACCGATGACGGTCGTGGTATAGATGTGGTGGAGCCGATTTCCAAATCCATGACCGAAGTCGTGGGTGGAATCCGGATACCCACTGGCCCGGACGACCAACTATCGGAGGGGGTACTCCGTCGATCCTGATCAGCATCGGAATCAGATGAATCACCACTGTGGTGACTGATCTGATCCTCCCGGTCATCTGGCCGGTCTTCATGCTCGTCAGGATCTATGTTTAACTTCATCTCACCTTGTGTACCCGTCGATCGGGGCTGATTACACTCACTTAGGTGGACTCGGTGACGAAAAGGATGATCTTGATCAGGTCGGAGGGTTTGACCTTCTCGAGACGGGGGGTGTCCTCGGGTGGAAATCTTCACCGGAGAACGGGTTGGGGTCGACACTTATTCAGTATCTAGGCACTGATCAGGAAAGTTCGTCTGATCAGGCCAGCCAATGAGAGAGAGATATAACGAAACCAAGAAAATGCGATCAATCCACGATCTTCCACAGTAATCCACAAACGTTATCTCCACAAAACCTTTACCAATATTATTAACGTGTTCCAAACACGTGCGCGTTGAGGGTGAGGTTCGATCACCTAAAACAAACCCGTCGGGGGTCTTCCGGTAAGCCAAAATGCGTCTAAGCGCGTCTTAACCGGGAATCAGTTGAGCAAGAGGGGACTAATCATCCCTGTGCTCCCAATGACCGCACACGTGGCGGAGCGACTCTTTGCTTTAGGGGGAAAATCTAAACCTGTTATTATATATGCAATGTCCTATAGCTGTGTACCATACATCAACTCATGCCTGACCTTTACTTCGAACCTATTTACTTCGTCGCACGGTTGCGTAACACTCTCTTGCCCATCTTGGCTGCACCTTCAAGCTGACCTGTACCGATTCTGCCCTGACCACGACCCGACTCTTCAGAAGATCCTCAACCCATCCTGATCTTCAACAAACGACCTTGAAAACACTTGAGACCTGCTCTTCAACACTTGTTCACTTCATATATAGTCCGACCAAACCGAGAATTTACTTGCCCTTGCATATCAACGCTGATCAGAGGCTGATCAGCCCCGATCACGATCAACATAGTGATCGACCAAGTGATCAGGTGGTGATCAGGCTGATCAGCCCTTGATCACCTCGGGAATGCTCTGGGTCATCATCATCACGACTCAATTCATCTTCCAAACCACACTCCCGATCTTAACACCCCGTCAGGACCACCATACAACACCGATCTCGGCTGATCAGGCCTTGCCACGTCATCATCGGACCAACCAAAGGTTCTCATCACTCGCACAACCTGTCACTCCACATGCCCGATCTTCCTTCCTCATCTGATCTTCATTGCTCGGGCATGACAGGCCGATCAGGCCGTAACTTCGTATCATAGTCAGCTTCAACCACTATACCATTCAAAGATCGGCTGGTCACTTGCCCCTGATGCGTCATGTCGCCAGTCACTCTTTCTTATTTCATCCACGGGAACTCCACTTAGTGACTGTAATACCGATCGTGATCTCCATCATATCGCCAGTGCCTGGGACCGGGCTTAACGACCATACTTATACTTGGCTGATTTCTCCACGTCGTAAATATCCGTTGGCCACCACCTTTTCTTCTTAATCGTGATCAACCTTTTCCCACCCATCAACCGTCATATGTTGATGGGTGTTCTATCGTCACCAATCAACGGCCATGTGTGGTCCACTTCAGTCCCAATATTTTCCGATCGCTTCACCACAGCCGCCCCTGAGACTAACTGTAGCCGCACAACGGCTGCAGTTCGACTCACTCACTTTTAAACTTCCTCTCTGGTGATCACCATGGCCGACGCAAGCCAATCTCCTCTTCCCTCTTCGTCTTCTTCGGCTGCTCGCCCGATCGCTTCTTCGCCCTCCGTCTCCAGCTCGGCTACCCCTACGATCGCCCCGATCACGACTTCTACGCCGATCACGACCAGCCTCATCCGTCCGACAACTGCTCTCGCTTCATATCGACCGTCTTGGAGTCTTCCTGCTCGACCTCCGTCAGATCGCCCTCTCCGTTCCATGGAGCAGCTCACTCGCCTGATAGATGGATCGGGCCCATTCACGTTGGGGCCCGTGGAGGCTTGTCGGCTACGATCGGAACTCCAAAGTGCCATTCCCGAGTTGGTTTCTCTGTACGATACCAACCGGGCACTTACGGCTGAGTTATCCGATCGTCGGATCGCGGCTGATACCTCGGCACGTGATTCCGCTGATCTGGCTGCCCAGCTGTCGGCTCTCCGGCTAGATCATGACCGGCTTGGCAAAGATCATGACCGGCTTGACCAAGACCTGCGGGACCTGACTGATCGCTTTCAGGGTGTGACGATGGAGCGTGATCAGTTGTCGGCTGACCTCGCTGCTCTGCAACTTTCCAAGCCTTCGGACACCGTCGCCTCCTTACAGTCGCTGATCGACTCGATGGCTATCACCATCCGTGATCAGGGTACGTTCATCTCATTCACTCCTTTTGTAATCCGTTTTTTGACTCTCCATGTTTATTTCCAGATGAACGTATTGAGGCAATGAAGAGTTCGATGGTCAAGATGGTAGATCATCTGCAACGCATCGATGATCACCATCTCGCCCGTGATCAGCTGCTGCGTGACAAGATCCGCACTGCCGAGGACGTAGAGCGTCGGGAGATCGAGGCTCGCTATTGGGATGAACAGGTCCAGCTCTTGGCCAAACAACTTTCTGATTCTCGCATCGGCCGTACCGATATACAGAAGAGGTTGTGCGAGAGTCGGAAAGTGGCTGAAGACTGCCGGCACGGACTTAATCTTGCTCGGGTTAAGCTTGAAACCCTTGAGCTCGATGATCGTGCCTGGCTTCAGCATAACGCTGACCTGAAAAATCTCGCGGTGCAGACCATGGATAGGTGGACCAAACCAGACACCGGTTCAGGGTCAGTTCGGACGGCCTTGCAGCGGCTTCCTGGGTTGATCAGCTCGTTTACTCCATCTGGCACACCGCCACAGTCGCCAGCGTTTGCCCCGCCTTCGCCTGCGTCCTCGGTCACTTCTTTGCCCGTTCGTAGTGCTGATCAGCCCGTGATCAGTACTTCAAAAGCTCCTGCGTCATTTCAATCTCGTTCACCGGCGACTCCAAGATCAGCGCCTTCGGCCTCGAGTTCTGGGAAGCGTAAGCAGACCAGCTCGTCGAAGCAAAAGATGATTCCCGCCAAGCGATCACGTCTTGTGATCGAATCGGATGACGAATCAACCGATCTGGACGAGAGGACGTTGTCTGTTCTGGCTCGATCGCGCAGCACTGATCGCCGTACGCAAGCACCAAGTTATTCGGGCGTGAATTCGCTGGCCCAGGCCGTTACTTTGCTGGAGTCAGATGACGACGATGACGATGATCTCGAGGAGGAACAATCGGCCCAAGCTGATCTTGACATTCCTCCGACGGCCACTGGGGCAGCGATCGCCCCGCCACCCAATTTTACGGGCGTCTTCATCCCCGCGGATCGATCGTCGATCGGAGAAAACGACTACAGCTACGATCCGAACCAACCGTTCATGGATCTGTATGTCGTTATGCAGGGGAAGCCGACTTCCGCTCACATGGCCACACGAAAACCTTGGAGTGGTGATCAGGTCTGGGATCTGACACCTCGGGTTCTCGAAGTGCGGCAGAAATGCGTCCCTCGCTTGTGGTCCCGCCCGCCAGGCTGGATCTTCCCGATCAGATCGCCGGCACCAAAGGACAAGCAGTGGCAACCAAGGTTGCTGACCAGAGGTGCTATCGAACTTATGATCGATTCAGCACCCTGGGATGTCCTCCTGACAACCATGCCCGGGCTGACGTTTCCTAATCGCCCTTGGTTTGTCGAGCTACAGGGACGCCTGGCTTTATATTACCAGGAGCACGTGCAAGCGATATGGGAGGCGACTCACCATTTCCCGATCACGACGGCGATGCGCAAGGACGCGTGGATCGAGCATTACTATCATGCTCGCAAGCGTCGACGTACCAGAGCCGGGGCTGCCTGGGGCCACGATCTGCGATTATGTCGTTGACGGAATTCGGCACGGCGAGTGTGATCCGGACGTGTTCCTGTTCCCTGGCGTCCTGCATTTAACTGTCCGTCGAGCGGGATCGCGAGGACTCAAGGCAGACGGCGGGGATTGGTACCCCGGTTATGGACACATAACTCCGGTCGCCACACTGCGTGATTGCTTGCTCTGGACCGATCAACATGAACCTTGGCGAAACCAGTTCCGATCGA
>MIQA02019114.1:0-38869 GCA_001887855.2 Sclerospora graminicola
TTCCATTCCGGACAAATTCGCCTGGACGTGGAAGCACATCTTAAGCAGTGAACACAGGCAGGTGAGCATCAAGGAAGTAACACAGGTGCTAAAGGAGTTGGTACCGAACTGGGCAGACAGACAAGTATCAAGTGAGGAAAACAAGAGCCTAATGGACCCAATAGAGGAGGATGATATTAAGTTTGCGATCAAGACATTGGAGAGGAGAAAAGCGGGAGGACCGGACGGCCTAAACAATGACTTTTTCAAGGATTTCGCAGATGATATTACTCCAGATTTGATGACTGTGTACAATGATGTTCTCCAAGGGGCAGCACCACCAGAATCATTCTTGGAAGCAGTGATAATTCCGTTAAAGAAGAAAGGCGAGTCAGTAAATGCGATGGATTACCGCCCGATCTCGCTGCTCCAGACGAGTTACAAGATTTTCGCGAAGATATTGGCGAGGAGACTGCAGAAATTTCTGGGCCGACTGATAGGGGACTCTCAACAAGGTTTCGTGCACGGAAGGAGACTGGACAGGGCTGTGGTAATGATGCTACAAATTCTCAAACAACAGCAAGACAAGGGACAGCAGACAAACGAAGATTGTGGTGGAATTTTACTAGTGGATTTTGCGAAAGCGTATGATACAGTGGATCGACACTATTTGATGGAAACGTTAGCGAGTTTTGGGTTTTCGAGGAGATTTATTTCGTTGATACAGGCTTTGCACAACGGGACAACAGCACGGTTTTTGGTTAATGGACAACTGTCCAACCCAATGTCAGTGACTTCTGGAATCAGACAAGGGTATCCTTTGGCACCATTATTGTTCATCTTGGCGGTGGAGCCCTTAGGCATGGCTATGGAGCAACACCCGGACATTCACGGTTTTACGATACAAGGGGATGCGTCGCGAAGGACTCACACCTTCACGGCTTTCGTAGATGATTCCACCATTTTTTTCTCAAAAGCGGAGCAACTTACCACGGCATTGACAATTCTGGACAAGTTTGGAAAATTATCAGGTTTGCAAATGCAACCTGCGAAAAGTCATATTCTCACCTTTGGAAAAGTATCACAACGGTTACTCACTTGTGGAATTCCTTTGGTAAAGGAGGAAGATACAGTAAGGTACCTGGGCTATCAAGTGGGCAAGCACAATCTTATAGCAGCAAACTGGGCAGAGAGGATTCGAACACTTAAACGACGGCTACTGACAGCGACGAAGTGTGGAACGTCGGTGATGGAACGAGTGATGCTTTTCAACGCGATAGCCATACCAGCGATTTTGTTTACGGCCAAGGCATTTGAACCTGATGAGCAGACGTATAAAGAGCTGATTCACTTGCAGAAGAGGTTCATCTGGAGTAACCAGTTGTCGAATGAACGAAGTCGACACAAAATTTCTCCACATCTCTTGTTTATCCCAAGGAAGGCAGGAGGTTTAGGCCTTATCTCGATCCCAGTGGCAATTCATACCATGGCAGTTAAGGAAGCGACAATGTGGCTGCTAGAACCAACGGACCGATATACACAAGCATGGAGAAACTGGTGTAAATTGATTCGACCGGATTGTACTAATGTATGGATTTCTCCATGTAGGGCTAACAGTCGGCGAACTACGCGAGGGAGGGGAAAGAAGATGTCTACCGTGCAGCATCACTTATCTCGGTTCTTAGGGCCAACGCAAGCGGACATGCTACTGCTACAGAGGTACGTCTCAAGCAACCTTGCTAACTTACAGTCGAACTGCAGCACACAGCTATCCACATCCACGAAAACACTGAGGACGGGAGATCACATCCAGGTATATGCAGAGGTAGAGTCGATTGATTGGCATGGGATGGGGTTACGGGCGCTCAGAGCCTTTTGGGGAACGTTCGCATGGTATGATAACCCGTGGATAACAGACGCAAATGCAGAAGTGCTATCGGAAGGTAAATATGCACGCATTCCAAGAGTAACGATACGTGATTTGCACATCAAGAAAGTGGCGCAATCTACTTTTCGATGGACGGTGCAAGGAAGTGGAGAAATGAGTCACTCAAGAAGAAAACTCGGAAGGTGGCTCCTATGCATTATCCTAAGTTCGCCAAGAGTGAAGATCGGAGAAGAAGTAGGCGCGGCCGGAAAGCTGCAACTACTCTCCTCACAGGAGCATTGGGAAGCAGTTACGTGGAGTACAGGCAGGAAACGCTGTATTACGGGTACGAGTCAGCAGACAGGTCAACAGTGGTGCTTTAGACAGCGAGAAGATGGGATCTATTGGGATGAGATTAAAGCAACACATAGAGGACAGACCAGGAGCAGTTTTGAACCGACAACGGAGTTACGTCATTGTACGACGGGACTAGTGTTTGCGGCACATCCAGATCTGCACAATTACCCATGGACAGTGCAGGAAGGGGTACAATTGCAGTCGGTCAAACGGTGGATACGAAGGACCTTCCGCAGAGTCTATTTCCAAGCATTGACTACAGCGGGAGCGCAGATTCGAGACAGATGGAGTCAACGGAGAGATGAGTCCGGATGGAACGCAAACGTCCAAGAGCAATCACCAAAAGAGCTGTGGCGTCACGAAAATATGCTTTCGGATTACCAATTGTGGAGTATTTACAGGACAGCGACGTTCCAACTTAATGTATATTATGATGGATACAATTCGCAAGGAGGGTGTGTACTGGACGACCAGTGTCAAACACCCGGGAAAGGGGTCACACATATTGTGTGGGGGTGCAGTCGGGCCAAACATCTTTGGGCCCGACTAATTACTTGCTGGAACGGGCGTCGCATGGACGAAGAAGAACTAGAACAATACCGGAGGAGCATAGCGAGGAGACGAGCCCCAGGGCTGTCGGCATCACTTACAAGAAGATTAAAGGAGAGGTGTGGCAATCAAGCAGGAGAGTGCAAAGAGGCTTTGGAGCGAGTATGGAGAGGAATTTGTTCGCTGGGGATTACGTGGCTATGGATTTTTCGAAATGAAGTGGTACATAAAGGCGTCAGACGTGGGGCTCGGGAACAGTTAGAGTTGATGTGGAGTAAAATCACGAAACAGTTACTGGCAGTAGCCTACTACGAACGCAAGCGAGTAGTGTCACGAGTGCGAGGAATACGGCTCCAGATAGGACTGGAGTGTTTACAAGAAGAAGTACTTGACAGGTCAAGTGATGATCAACAGAAACAGTTTCCTGACATGCAGGACGAGCTTTCATCAGGACCAACGCAAGGACTGGATCTTGCTTTAGGTGAATTTATTGTAGCTAATAGTTAAGTACTAAATAGACTGCGATTAAACAACAACAACAACAAATTTTTTTAAAAGCATTCCAGTCACCTTTCGACGAAGTTGTTGTCACTTTTTTGAAATATTTCCTAAGTTTTTACTATACCGGTATAATGTAGTACTGAAGTACTTAGTAAGTAGCTAACGGTACAATACGGTAGAGTTACGAAAATGCCAGCTTTTCAAGCTGAGAAGAGGTTGCTGGTAGCCGCAGCAAAAAACGGTTTGGCTATACCGTGCAACGTGGATGCCACCGAATTTCTATTAGCGCACCCTCGAGGCGCGTATACTGCTGCGCGGACAGTGCAACAGACCAAGATCTTTGACTATGAGGCGCATATCCGTCGCCTCGGTCGGTTTTGTTATGTATTTTACTTTTTATAATGACAACTCACTATAGTAGTGCATGATGCAGTGGATTCGACGATTGCAATGCAAAAGGAAAAGAAACAGCTGGTCCCAAGTGCTGTGGAGAAGGAGCTAAGACCGAGGACGCAGGCGACGATGATCGCGGCTATGCAATCATTCAAGAAAATCCACAAGTCCAAAGGACCAAGAGTTCAAGATCAATGTGCTTTTGTGTCCATCCGAAGAAAACTCTATAAAAGGAGGAATACTGGGTGACACCGATGTGTTATGCCATATAGGGCTTCTCCCGCCGCTACGCTCCGAAATGGTGAAGTTGGAGGTAGCAGGTCTGCCTCGGCATAATGCCGCTGCCAAGGACTCAGCATGGGTGAAAGACCGCAAAGAAATTTATGACAAGATGGCTGCAGATGTAGAGGAGGTGATTTTAATGGACCCTTCTACGCGACAACTGCTCGAAGGCTCCCAGACGAATTTTTACGTGATTCAAAATGATACAGTGTTCACGGCCAAGGAAGGAATTTTGAATGGTACAGTACGAGCACTTGTGCTAGAGGTCTGTGAAGAAATTGGCATTTCGGTGGAGCTCAAGCCTCCAGTGCTGGATGATGTCGAAAAGTGGCAAGGCTGTTTTATATCGAGCACGTCCAGATTGGTATTGGGAGCAACGTCTTTGAAATACGAACAATCCGACACCAAGGAAGCGTTGACAAAAACGTTTGCATCGCATCCGATCTTGGATCAAATTTCGACTGCTGTTCGGAACTCGGTCATAACTAAAAGCACGCAAGTGTTTTAGTCAAACATCTTGCATTCACGTAAACGTTGGCACCGCATCCGATTGGGCCAAAGTACCATCATAACATAAGTGATTAGATGACCTTATTGTCCGTGTCATTTTTAGAATTACCCAAGGCGCCATATTGCACGGTTTGTCTGCCTATACAGGATTTATTGATACCTTATGTTGTATTCCAAGCTACATACCAATATTAGCTCTTTACGATACAGCACAACTTTTCGTCGCACCCTTTTGCTCCCGATAAAAGCGATCTGCCCATGCCGCCAGCGTTTAAGCATCTCTTTTGAAAGAAGTGACAGAAGTTGAAAAGACTCACCAGCAAGCGGTTGTGCTTCACCAGCCGCTCACAGTTCACATTTCCTGTCAGAAACGGACACCGAAAACGCAACGGCCAGAACTACAGAATTTCTGTATTACTGGGAAGCACAGTTTCGTGCCCACAACATTCACTGCAGCCGCACTACATCACTTCCACACCAGTGACTTGAGCGTCGTCAATAAGTCGAAACATCGCGCTTTGACCTCAGACCCTCGATTTCTCGGTTCTATAGAGCTCTGCACCCTGACTCAACAACACAGGTTAGACAACAATAGAGCAATATTTCGTGTGCACGATCTCATAGCAATATCGTGTTGTTAAACTTGGGCAATCAGTAACGTAAACAATAGTACGTTCATACATAAAATTCATTATGTGACTTTGGGTTATCAGCGCGCCAGCTTGTGCTTAAGACGAATATGAGAAGTAAACTGGGCAACATATTATACTTCCAACTTTCTCTTCTGACTCAAGGCTTTAATAGTGACCAAGTCGACAGCGAACGCGGACTTAAGCGCTTCCTCCTACGAGGATGTTATTGATGGGAATGTGCACAAGCTTGACAAAGAATCCAATAAATCCCATCATAAGAAAACCCACGGACGTAGCACCGGCAATGCGGGCGAACTCTGCAGCCAATAAAAGAGTGCGCGAAATGTGAGAAACCAATTATTGAATCAATTCAGAAGACGACGCACCTTTCCGGTCTGGTTTGTTACACTTCTTGATCAAGTGGAGGCTATTCTTAAAGAACTGGTTTAAAGGTTGGAACACGAGCGAGTTGACGTCAGACATTACGGAATACGGTGGCTATACGGGAAATGCGGGAATGAGCCACGCGGCGTTTGCCTGGAAATGACTTTCGGCAAATAGGATGATGCTCAGTTTATATTTTAGGTTTTGATTGGTAGAAAATCAAGTAGGTGATGACGTACCAATAGTTGTTGAACAATATTTTATTTATGTGTACCACATTTCTCAACCCAAAGTTGCAGTTCACTTTTGAATAATGAAGCGGCGACTGAGTGAGGCAGCTGATGTGAAGCCCGAGCTGGACGATGATCTGCACCAAATGGTGGCAACATTAGTGACACAGCAGGTAAATTCGACATTGTTGACTCCTTTAATTAGCTGTTATTCGTCGCGCTTTGGTCGTGTGGCCTTTGCAGATCAAGAGCAACAGAATGTGAACGCGTTTTTGCATCAGAAACTCGGCAAGGATAGTTTATCACGTAGACCTGGACCGGGTGGTCGAAAATTAACATATATTGAAAGTTGTAAGGCCATTGAATTGGCTAATCGCGCTTTTGGATTCAATGGATGGTCGTGTCATATAGTCGAGTGCAAAGAAGAATTTGTACGTGCAAGTTAGTTTGAGTATTGGGAATAAGCAATCGTTATAGTTATGATTTCTCTTGCCACAGAAGGAAAAGAAAGGTGAACGCTGGAGTATTGCTTACAGTTCATTGGTGCGAATCGAGCTGAAGGACGGCACGAGTCATGAAGACGTGGGTTTTGGTTCTTCAGATGGACAGAGAGATTTGGGGGCGGCATTAGAGCAAGCGAAGAAGGCCAGTATCTCAGACGCAAGAAAGAGAGCGTTGAGGCTCTTTGGAGAGTATTTGGGCAACTCATGTTACGATAGGGAGCACATTAAGGACGTAAACTCAAATAAGCCCATGGCATCGACGACAGCAGCACCTAAAGTGGAAGATGGAGGGAATAAGTGTCAGCTAGTCGCAAATGAACAGCCTACCGTACAAGTTGAACACGTGCGAAAGCCGCCGCCTCAACAAAATCAACACAACCAGCCTTTTCATCAGCAGCGACAGACTGATCTCCCTCCACGGTATCATCAACCCCATCAGCATGCCCAACAACAGCAACAGCCCCAGTCAGTGCATCAGCTACAACAGCTTCAGTCAATGCAACAGCAGGGCCCACCGCAACAGCTGCAAGTGCAGGATCAACAGCATCAGCCAATGGTCCAACAGCAACAGCTCCAATCAAGGCAACAGCAACAGCACCAGTGGAAACCACCTCAAGTATTGCGTAATTCATCGACCGCAAACAGGAATTCATCCATGCAGCAGCCAAATCAGACTGTTCCTACGGCCGCTTCTCGAATCTCGACAATCCAAACTTCCTCGGTGAACAACTCGAGTAATACATACAGCCCCTCTTCTTCAGTTACGGCATCAAACTCTACTACAAGCCCCTGCCGCCCGCGGCCGCAACGATGGGCCTTATCAAATGCCCCACCCCAACCCCGCATGATGGTTTCGAATTATCCGCCTACGGTTGTGAAAACCGAGAAATCTGCTCCATCGGACGCACAATACGATATGGAAGACCTCAGTCTTTCACAGTTTGATTACGATCCTAACGCTGAAAACAAAAATCCAGTCAGGAAAATGTGATTGTGAAAGGTTAACAGAGTGAAAAGCGGACATCGAGTTTAGGAACGAACAATGAATGGAATTTTGATTACTGAAGTTGGTCCTACGGAACAATGCCGTTCGTGATCTTTTGAAATTGATCGTAACGCCTCGTCCACTTATTCTTGTAGCTTGTGCGTATCATTTTGACCACCGCCTTGACTGTTTCTTCCGTTGAGCATTGCAGCAAAAAGCGATTCTGAAGCTTCTGCAGATCGCGTGACACATCACGGCCTTGAAAGCAAGGGAATGTTGAATTGTGCATCATAATCTCAACAAGTGTCACCACCTTTTGAGCGTGTCGTTGAGCAGCTAGCAAACCCAGTGCCACCAGCTGGACAAACTCGCCAAATAGTGGAGACGACACGCCGCCTAGCACCAGCACCATCTCTTTTGTCAGCTTAAATGGTGCTGTTTCAAAGCTCCAATTGCCTCCTGGCGCGATGCCAAGCATAAAGCCAAAGTCAATGTGCACGAGGTGGCCGTCCGTGTCGAGAAGTATATTGCCATTGTGACGATCCTTGATTTGCAGCAAATAGCATACCACTGAATAGGCTGCGAGGCTGTGCAAAAAATTTCGCTGGGCCTTCTTAAAGGCATCTCCAACGCCATAGGTTTTCTCAAAGTGCGCACGCAAATCTACGTAACCATTTCCTTTCTTGAGTGCATCCAACGATTGTGCATCTCTGTGATCGTCTCAAGCAGCCCACTGCTACGGCCCGTGGATACAATCCGGTACGGACGCAACCATAACGGCAACCCGCTCTCTTGGAAAACGGTTTGGAACGTAGTTATGAGCTGCATTGCAAAGACCTCTTGTCGAATATCGTCGTTGCTTTTGGAAATCTAAGAAAGAGTCATCAGTCTTAACGACACTTTACAAACTTTACACTCGAAAGAGAAAATAATACCAAGACGTACCAGCGAGACGACGTTCCATCCAGGTAGATGTCCATACGGCGATGAAGCACGAATGCGATCCTTTTTCGCTTGCCAGCTTTCTCCAAATACTTCACTTACGCTGAGCAATTTGGAAAGACCCATTTCGTAAGCTGTCTTCGAGTTATCGCGAATAAGGCTCAGTTCTTGCGCGTTTTCGCCACTCAACTTAGACGTCGAGTTCATAAAGTCATCAGAAGTCACTGGTGACGACGGAGAGTCCAACACACTTTGCCTTTCTTGCGTTGCAAAGGCAGACAGCTTCCTATCTTGGTGGACGCCTTCCACAACCTCGCTTTCATCTTCATCGGGAGCTGAGGATTCTTCGATACAAAGGAGATGTCCATTAATGGCAAACTTTTTGACAAGCTCTGCGACGACAGGTGTCAAGTCACAAGTGGACCCGCACAGCGATTTATCAAGCTTCTTTGACTTTGTCAACAATCGATGCTGGCCAGCAAAATTCACTTGGTCTTCGATGACTTCGAAACACAGCAAGCAAGGGGCACGACTGTGAGTGGAGAATACTGTGCCTTCTTCGGTTAGCACCCGGGTAATACGGCAAAAGGGATCCGAGACGCGACCAAGGGGCACGTATGCCATGTCTGGAATAATCAGTGCCTTCAACTCTTCAGGCAAATGTTTTTTACGGTTCTGCGGTGGGTCAATTGCACGCATTCGTTCAGAAATGTCGGTAAGAGCTTTGACAAAATGTCGCTGATGGTGGAAATACTTGTAACGTTTCAGACGCTCCTTCTCCATCCACTGCAGAAGCAATGCAGGCTTTTGTGCAGTGTCTGCTTCGTCGAGAATCACAGGAGGTGAAACTACTTTCTGGTCAACTGGCGTCAGACATTCAGCCGCTCGCAGCAGTTCTTCTTTGTCGAGAACTTCCTTGTGCTTTTCAACTATCATTTGCTCCAATTTTTCCTTCATATGAGGAATATGCATGAGCCTTTGATTGACATCATCTGCGGTCTGTGTACTAGGCAGTTCAAATTGCTGGTTTACAACTTTCGCCTCAATGGACATAAGTAGCTTGGCGCATAAATTGTAGGTCTTGGAGTCTTCATCAGCGATCTTTGCTTCCAGCAACCAAAAGAGCTGCAACGCCAAGTGAATGCAGTTCCCAAGATGCTCAACATACGCTTTTGCCCGACATATAGAGAGTAATAAATTTACCAGTTTATCCGTTGCCGCCAAGTTGGCATTGACAGTCAAATGGACGATCTGTTGGATGTAAAATTCAACGTCGTCAACATTTTGCTCTGCGTAGGAAGCAAAGCGATCCAGCACCAGCTCGGTAGCCATAGCATTCGTGCGATGCTTGTGTAACAGTGTCACAGCTGTATGAGCATCGAAGGTCTGAGCTAAAAGACTCGACTTGGAAAGCGCGTCTTCGTTTCGACTTTCTTCACCGATCGAATGGATAGTGGTCATCGCATTCAACCAACGATCTTTCTCGATCCGGGTGCCAGCCTCAACGACAACACACTTGGACTTGTGCGAGCTAATTACAAGCGTGTTGTCAAAGCTGCCCGGTGCACCATTTCCAAGTAGCGCAATTCGCACACTTGTTTCCAGCTCCATTGCATCCTTCATTCCCGTCATACCAATTCGCTTGTGTGGGGTACCTGGTGACGTCGAATTGGCTGGTTTGCTCTTGAACACGAGCATTGTTTGACCTTGTAGAATGCAGTAACGCCGTCGCCGCGCACGCTTTCGAAATACAAGAAACCCCTCAATTTGTTGATCGCTCGGTCCTTTTGGTAGTGCCATAGCGTCGGGATTTTCAGCATCAGCGGCGCTTTTGTCTTGCGCAGTCAAATGACACGTTTGCAATTTCTTTGACGTTTTCGGAGACCCAAACGAAAATGAGCTTTTTGTCATACTTGACTCAATCTTTCAGCGTAACCAGGACACTCTTACCTTCTAGGCAAAGAAAGCGCTAAAGGTTAGTCACTAGGCAAAGAAAGCGCTAAAGGTTAGTCACTCACGTTCGTTGCGGTGGTTTTGCCTAAAGATAGCAAGCAATAAAGACCGACGAAATGCCAAAGTCAACAAGAAAAAATAGCATTGTAAACAAGAGGCTGCTGAAACATTTAACGCCACGAACGAGTCAAAGCGTGCTACAGGATTAACTTTCACTGGTAAGATCTGCAAACAAGTCGCCGTAAAATTCACCAGGAAGCTTCGGACGCATGTGCTTTTCAACAAAGGATGAAATTACTTTACTCCGGTTCGCTTCAGCACCAACTGGTGAAGATGACACGGCACCAATATCATGTTGATAACGACGGAAAGCGCGGGAAAGAAGTGCGGCATTAATAGCAGTCTGGCGCACAAGCGGCGCCAACCAAGCCCCGTTAACTACCATGCCATCCAGCAACGGACCAAGCACACGGCAAGTGTAAATATCGGCTTCATCCATGTAGCTGTCCTCTTGATTTGAAATTACATCACGTTGGTTGAAAAGTGGTGACGATTCGTGACTAACATGGACGCAATAGAGATCGTTGCCCAGTGGGTCGATGATTAAAACCACTCCGGACGTCGGCATCGGTAGTTTAAAGACTGCGTCCCATAGCACGCTACCCGGTCGATACGTCTGCTGGCACTCGTTCCAGACAATGAGAACATTAGCATGTCGGAACAACGTCCTCACATTTGCTCCTTCTGCATCGTCAGCATCGCTATCGCTATCACTATCACTGCCTTCTCCTTCAACCAAAAGAGTTGGTACATAGATACATGCCTCGTAACTATAATGTGAATAGTAAAGCATCCGTCCATTGACGAGATTAGCGTCAAAGCCAGAGTATCCTTTATAATCCTTGCCCTCAACTCGTTCACCAATAGACGATAGAAAGAGCTGGTAGTCCTTGGACAACTCGACGTAACCAGCGAGTACATCGGTCGAGGTAGCCAAATGGATTTGGTCATAACCGCCTCGAGAAGTGCCAGTAAATGCATAAGCAACCGAAATATCAAATGTTTCACGTTCTGGAAGCTTGTCCAACGCCTCCAAATCACGGAGAAAATCTGTCCCCTCGGATGCATCCATTGCAAATACAGAGCCCCAATTGCGCACCGAGAGAAACCCTAGTTCACACATCATTCTCCGTGATACTTCCCACGTTTGAAGTGCAGGGTCTTTTTCTGGAGGTGTTGGTTTGCGGCACGTAACACCACGCGCAGAACCCTTTGGTTGAGCAGCAAGTTTATCCTCCTGAGTTTGGGAGACCAGTAAACTCATAAACACGGCGTCTTGAGTGCTCCGAACTTCATCGCGACCTGTATGGGCCTTCCGCTCGATCGTGCTCATCCCTGTATTGCCTTCGCCTGGCAACACATTCATCGGGTTGGAGCTTGTCTCCATCATACTCTCTGGGGATGAACGCCAGCTCGTCATGGGAGTTTTTTCATGCGTGTCACGGATTGCAACAAGTAATGGATCTTCCACGCGTGAATCCTCATCACTTTCATAATCGTCGTCTTCACTATCTTCATGAGTGTTTGCATCTGAATCATTATCAAAGTCACCGTGCCGCTGCGCTTGCGCACGAGCGTCTTCACTGAAGTTTTCGAATTCTGCAACACTCTTAGGTCGCGGACCTTGGCGGTACCGTGGTTTTGAACGCCACACATATCGACCTGTCGAGTCGCGCATGATTAATATCGCTTCAGCTGATTGTGTCGCCGTTGCAGGCTTCTCGATTACTGTCAATACAGAGTTCTTGTTGACCGAGAAAAAGCGACAATGACGATAAATGTCACTTGCGTCATTAAGATCACAGAATTGCGCAAGTACAGACTACAGCAAGAATAGCGTTAGACTTATTACTATATTTCTTACCCCAAGAGGAGTCCAATCACTCACCTTTTCAGTCAAACCCGACGAATGCGTGCCTGCGTTAACCGTATGCGAAACATGATGCTTCATGAGCATGTTTACCAGCTTTTGGGCGGCCACGCGTACCGCCATGTTGGTAACATGGGGAGAAAACGATTGAATTCGCTCATTGCCGTCTACAATGGTCGTGATAATCTTTCCAATCAGTTGTTGCTTGCTCAGCAACAATGGTGCAGCTACAATCCATTCAATAATGCATTGATATGCTGCAGCCATAAGCCCGTCCAAATAAAATGGTGCTGTTCTCGAGCGCAGAATTGGCGCATGGTTGCTAATGAAATCGCAGCACGCATTCACCAAGTGCACAACCGAGTTTGCATGGTGGAAAAAGAGTTCCTCACATACCAGGGAGATGTGGCGCAAGCAGTCAAATGCAGTGAAGAGGACTGGTGCCTTGTACTTTTGAGACTTGCTGATGATGGAGCAAATCAGCAAGATTGTAAAAGGTACCTGCGAGTTACGACTTGATGCCAAGCCATTGGTCCAGAAAGCAGCCTCCTGTTGAATTGCCACTGTCATGATCCACATCATCATCTGTTGGTTTGTTGGGTCTGTTTCCGTCTTAATCGCATTCATCAGTAGAGCGACGATATTCGAGCTCGTGTATTTAGGCAAGCTTGAAAACAATCCTGGAATATCAGTCATCGAGGGGGCTACGATCTCTTGTTCAGCTTCTTTAATCATCGCACGCTATAAATCGAGTCGAGAGTGTTAGATTACGACCACCTCAAAGACGACATTGCTAACATTAAACGTACGGGGACGTGGGCATGGATAGTGAGGAGGGAGCTGCAAGCTTCGATGCTAGCTCGTCGAAGCAGCACAATCGGAATTCCTCCAATATGTTGATCATCTTGAACAAAAAATGACACTCCGCCACGTCGTCCGTCAGCTTTAGAAGATGAAGAGGATGCTGTATCTTTGCGCTCCGCAGCACTACACAAGGACACAGACCATACTTAAATTCTGAGCGGAAAGACAATACTCAACACTATTTCGTACCGAAAGACTCGCTCGATTGCCTTATGGAATGGACCTGCAACAACACCAGCACCACGCAACGTGTGATTTCCGTACAAACTAAAGACATTTGACCAGTTGTAAACAGCGGAAGCGGCAATGCGTTCGTCATCGTCGAGTAATGCATTCTGCAAAGCCATTAAACTGCGAATACTGTAGGCCCAATTCACACGTTTCGAGCGGCCATTCGAGTGATGGCACAAGAGTCGTCCGAGACAGCGCAGCGCTTCGCTACGACCAGCAGCAAAGCGTGGTTTGCGAGTCAAACACGCGTCAAACAGCCAAGGTCCAAGTAACCGTAAGATTGTATTAACGTCAGGTGGAGCGCGGGGTTGCTCCACCGATTTTGGAGTTGTGGTGCATAGATTTTCGGCTGAATCGGCATCTCCATCTTGTACAGCTTGGAACACTGGACCGTCACGATTCGGCGCTTGATTTAGAGCCCCCAATACGTGCTCCCATTGGACACGCGGCACCTTTTCAATCCGCGCAAACTCGTCGGCTAGTCTACTCACTCCTTTTATCGCAGCAAGATACACATCCGGATCAAAAATTGCAGATGGGTGACCAATCACGCGGAGAAGACGGTACCACGCGTAAGCAAGCATTGGACTTTCCAGTTCAAACTTGGAAGGCTGTCGACTATTGGCCCAAACAATTTCAATCTCTTTACTTGTGTTCCGGTCGTGGATCTGCCGCATGAGACTCCGTGTGAGTCCAAGCGTCACAGCATTCCACTGTTCAATCACCAGCGTTCGATGAATCCATCGACGACAAAATTTCTGCAACAGACTCCACAGCTCTCCTCTTGGTCCACATTGAGGCAATGATCGTAGAAACACTTCAAATAACAGTCTTACAAGCTGTCCACATAACTGATTGCCCAATTGATTACGTAGATTATATAACAACCCGTCCGCTGCGCCAAGAATCAGACGGATCAGCAAATCCCAAGTCGAATTGGACAATTGCGCTCCTCGTTGCTTCACCAAAGCGTCAAAAGTCTCTAAAACCCTATGGACAAGATAGAAAATCAACTTCGTATTAGTATTTCATCCACCAAATAGAGGAGCAATGTAAGAGAGAAAGAGGTACTTTATACACAGCGACACGTGCGTAGCCATGTTGGAATCTACTGTACCGCTTGGAACTCCATTACTTGGCCGCTCCTCAAAGAGCAGCGTCATTTGGCCCAACATATCTTGAATAAAGTTCTGCTCCACCTTTTGCATGCACGCTGGTCTTTGATCTTTACCACTTTTCGTCCCATCGTTGACCCCAAGCCAACGCTTGTAAATGCCTAAAGTGCCTGAAATGACTTCGGAGTCCTCCATTGGTAGCGCGAATGAGTGACCCAATACCTCCATAGCCCATCGAATGTGATGAATAGTGGGGAGCACTGCCAGAGGGTCCGTATTCTCGTCAGTTAGGGAAGCCACGACCATCGAGCACATGCCACGTTGACATTTTTCTGAGAATTTCTAAAGAAGTTAAACGACAATAGGTCGATTACAATAACGCTGAGATCATATTTCTGGACGTGAATGTACAGAGACACACCTTAAGCACGTATGAGTCCGGGGGAACCGGCACAAGTTCACACTTGGAGATCCATTGCAGGAACATTGCGAACAATGGAGGCAAATCAGGTGTTAGGGCCTGACCTCCAACTTACAATATTGGGCTCATTATTGTATTTTTACGATACAGTCACACCTCCCAATGAGAACTCCCCTAACTGGCACAAATCCTTTATCTGAAGCCACGATCAGCACACTGTATTTTTGAATGGAGAAGCGAATTCCATAAGTGGTCACCAGAGTTAGGGATAAGATTGTAATTTTTGAACTGAAAAAATCCGAGACGGATAGAGATGAAGACGGTTGAGGAGAAGAAGCGGGTGTCCTCCTGTCGAGCGTGTGTTCCTCAAGCATGTGCATTAACTTTAACCGATGCACCGCGGCATCAAACTGCGCTAAGGTAATGGGTCCTTGTTTTCAGCGATCAATTTTTCGACTAACTTTAAAAGCACGGTATATCCGAACATCGGATCCCAAGTGTCTCTAACGCTACACGACGGCGTTACATCAAAGTACGGATCCGCATATTTTAACTCATCATGTCTCTCGATTGTCCTTTAAGAGACACATTGGTAAAGCTCATTTAATTGCCAACATGACCATCACTTGTATGTTCAGAGGTGGATGGATTAAAAAGCGACGAGATTTTATTCACACTTAACTCTAAAACTCGTTTCTGGAAACTGCGACGTGTGCTACTGGAATTTCCACTGGAAAATAAAGCTTGCGGAGTTAAAGTGAGTGCTAAATCACTCCGTGGAGGTGCATCGTGTGTTGCCAAACTTCGCATGAGCGGAGTTTCTTCATCCACTGAGTAATAATCCATTCCACGCTTGGTTGACAACCTGAGTTTTTTAAATGGCGCTATCAGGTACTCTAGAAAGCAATCCGTTGGCATAAGAAGCTCTCGGGACGTCTTCGTCAAATCCTTTCTTTATAGCGAAAATGGACATAAACGCCGCGTCATGGTGACGTAACTTGGAGTACGGCACGGTGAGACGACGATTTAATCGCCCCAGAGATCACTCTCACCACCATCTTAGATGGTAATCACTGTCTTATTTTCAATGATAAAGATAAAGACGTGTTCAATCCAGAGCCGCAATGCAATGTCTTTTCCTCCTCGGTTTTTTCAAACGCAAGGCTCATTTTCCGACTAAACGAGCTACCAATTGTTCGATTCCATTAAGCAGGTCGTTTTCGCGTAAAATCACGAGAGAACCCCCTGCTCAGTTGGATATCTCTAGCTCGTAGTAGTGATGATCCACTGGGCCCCTGGTCAGGAGATAAATTCAGATGGAAGCGAAAATGTGCAAACTTTCATTGTTCGATACCTTTGGTCTTCTGGCATAGGAGGGTAAAACAGACGAAATACGTTGCCGATTAGATCCAGAGACCATGCTTCGTCATCGTGCGGGTGTTCCTTATCAGAGTAGATATCAAACGGACGCGAGAATATATGGCCAAAATACCTAAATCCATCTTCACCTGACTTTTTGGCATTTTTCTCCTCCTTTACTCGCGGCAGCTAGTGTGGTGCTCGCGCAACGCGGGAAATGCTACACACTTCGCAAGTAGCGCTGGGATTGTCGCCGTCTAAGTTTGCACATGTGCAAGCTTGACACTCTCAACACATTTCAGCTCTTGAGGGCTGATCGTCGGCGCTATCTGAAGACGTATACAACGTAGGAGTGCCGACTCCCTGGTCTATCTTGTCTGCAGGATCATCCCATTCAATAGTACCAATGCTATTAACCCACAAACGATGCACGTGACGTGCAACAAGACCACAGTGAAGCGATCTGCTCCCAAAGATGACCACAAATCAGCAAACCGGTTCATCGAATCCTAATAGGCTTTATTTCTCCGCAAAATTTCCCCCGTTTGGACATCCAGCTTTAGCTCTTGTTGATGGCATCTAAATTTCCCAGCACCTCCGACATCAGATTCTTCGATCCTATCCCACTCATAAGTCTGTTCGGTTGGCCGAAGAGCAATTTGAATGATGTCTCCGGTTTCGATTGGCTCTCGGTAGGATATCATAAAAGTTCAAGTACATGTACTGTACTTCGAAGTAGTACCGTATCTCACACTTCCCCCCCCCATAGATGGCGTTTTTACATCTGAACCACTCATTGGGTCGTGAGTGCGCCACATAAGGAGATGTGACTGTATTGCGAACAAATTGTGGTGCCAAACAACCTCCCCACGGATGAGGTCGGGCCTTGTCGCAATTACGATTGCAATTTTTAAAATTGTACTGTAATTTCGGTCCAACTTGTGGCCCTTCTCGCACGTAGAGGGCGCCGACGCTTGGCGGTGAAGATGATCATGCTGCCCGCGATGTTGATCTCCCACTCGTGCCTTCGGGTCGGTTCGACATCACCAAGCTGTCGGCTGAAAGATGCGCGCTCGACTTTCTGATCGACGCTGCGGGCATCAAGGAGCTGGTCGTTGCTATTCAGCTGGCCGCGGTCATCGTGACAAACGAGCGGGATCGAGCAACGGATGTCGAAGGCGCTCTCTACCGACTCAGTTTCCCACACTGCTACGTAGACAGTACGGAGAAGATTGGTTGAAGTGTGGTGAAGTGGTTCCGGAATGACTTAACGGCCGGATGTGACATACACCTAGCCGAGGCTGTCTTTGGCTGGTTCAAATTGATGGTCAAGATGACTGCCCCAAACCGGACATCAGATGACGGCTGCCGGAGATGCTCGGGACTACTCGCAAGTGTCGGACCAGTACGTGAACGTGGAAGCAGGCTAAGGGAAGTGGTCCAGATACGTTGGGTCAGGTCAGCCACATTGCCCGAAGTTGACCAGCCGGAACAAGTCGGGCTAGGAGGCACCTGATGGTGGCCGCAGGTGGTCGGGGAACGGATACGAGGCTCCAGGGATGCCATGTCCCTGTAGTAGTCGGGCGAAGTACCGATAACTAACGGACGGTCGTGAAGAGAGTATTGGAGATAAAGGCCAGGTCATCCTGGTGCCGTCCAGGTCGAGGTGAATGAAACCATCCAAGCTGGTCGCGCTATTTTGGGTACGGTACACAAACGAGTTGGTCACGCTATTTCGGGTAAGGTACATATACATCTAGGTCGAGCCGGTCATGCTATTTTGGGTAAGGTGCACCATAGGTTTATATTGGATTTAGGGATAAATAACAGTATACGTTTCTCTTTCTAAGACAAAGTCGTCATTGGTACACAAAAGAGGGTTAACAAGGTCCCCTCTAGTTGTTATTGGTTTTCCCGGGAAAGGTTGAAAGGAACCCACCGGAAGTCCCCTGAGGAAGTCGCTGAGAAACTCTATACTCACTCAAGTCGCCCGTGTTTGGAACACGGTTAAGTTGTATTGAAAAGGAAGGTGAAGTTTTGGCTTACCGTGGGATATTGTTTGGTTTTCCTGACTACGCATAAGATTGGAGTAACCCCTTTATTACTTTGGTTAAGCCGGCCGATTGATTAATCTCGGTCCAGCATTTGCGGTATACAAATTTCAATAATAACGCCAGTCCGCTCCCCAGTGAAGATTTCCGCCCAGGAAAAACCCTAGTCCTAACCCTCGTCCACCTATTCAAACCGGCTTTTAACTTTTCGCCCTAGAGTCCACCAGGAGAGCGTAACCGATAGTGCTGACGGGTACACAAGGTGAGCTTATACAAGATGGATCATCCCAGGCGTCATAGCCAAGGTGATGGAAGTGACCGGTCCAGCCAGCTTCATGCTCGTTCGGACCAAGACCTGGATGGACAGAGTACCTCCTCCGACAGTCAGTCATCTGGATCCCCCGTGGGTGCTCGCATCTCGGAAAGAATTTCCGAAAGCGACTACACCGCAATGGTCCGCGTGCCCGGATCTCTTGGTGACCCCGGATATCACCCCGAGTCCCTAGTGGGCGGAAAACCAAAACCAGTTAAATTTGTGGAGGACGTTGTGTCAGGTGCATTGGGGGAAGACATATCGCCCCCAATGCTGCTGAAGATGGAAGGATGCGATGGTCGACTCGGATTGGGGGAGTAGTATGAGGTCGACATTAAAGAAGAAGTTACTCCTTTGGAGGCTCTTACTGGAGCTGGTCCGGGCTATAGTGCTGGTTACTATGCCCCAGCTGGAGCCGGCTCGGACTATGGTGCAGGTCACTATAGTCCGAGGAAGGATCATGGTTCTGACCATGACCCGAAGAAACAAATGCATGTGATGGATATAAAACAAGAAAAAATAAATAAATAAAAAGAACCGAGGGTTGGATATGACCGGAGTGGAAAGATGGTCAGCTCAGGACCAGACCACACTCAGGTCACCTACCCCTGGAAAAGCTGGATGGGCGAGGACCAGGCCACCTACCCCATAAGGTGGATCAGATCGGGCAACACATGATAGGCCACGTTTTGGAGAAGAAGAAGAAGAAGAAGAAGAAGAAGAAGAAAAGATGAATGTCCTATCACATAAGGTTACAGGCACCAATCTGGAGCGTTCTTACCACCTTAGAGAATTCGGGTCAGTTTTTTATGGACAGATGGGGTCCTGAAGATTACCCGACCCAAAATCTTAGGTGGATTAAAAGGTCCCGTTTCTCCCCCATAACTTTTAAAGGTGGTCACTTAGCCCTTAATTAGAGGACTGTTTGACCAGCTCAAACAAGCCGGCATCAATATCGGTGCTTTCGACCCGAACCAGTTATTCGACCTGGAGGCGGACAAGCTAAGGAAATCATCCAGCTCACTTCACGACCGTCTGGTACCGTTAGTGGGTCGCTCTCAATATCAAAAGATGACAGCAACTGCTAAGGCGACTGCCAGTAGCAGGCAGACCAGCCGGAATACATCCAGGTTCTTCACAGTACGAATCCGCCTCTTCGGAGGTAGATTCGACAGATTGATCTGTGGGTATTACTCGTTTGACAATTGGCCCTGGGGGAGCAGCGCACGTTGCAATGACACAAGTTTGAAGGAAACGAAAATCTAGGGGTCCCCGATCGGAAGGAAGTCTGACAGCATAACATCCAGACCCGGACGGAGGTGGCAGGTCCAGACCCAAGGGGCGAAGACGTGGATTCGAGAATTAAGAAGGAACCCCGGGCTGGTCCCCAAGCTGGTCCCCAGGTTAGTCCTCAAGATGGTCCTCAAGCTGGTCCTCAAGTGCCGGACCAACTTCAGAATGTGTTCTCGACCATGATGGAAAGGTACTTGGAGGAGCAGCGTCGGTCCAACGCTGACCGCTCCAGTCCATGACCACATGACTAGTCTGTCCACCGGGAAAGACAGGCACTTGGACCAGCCCAGCATTATACGAGGAAATCGGTAGACGAAGACATGGAATCGGTGCAGTCGAGACAGAGTGAGCCCCATCCTGATCCGCCTAGTCGCCGGCCAGGTCGCCGACCCGACCAACATCTCAGAGCAGCCCCTCGCCTTGCATGAAAATGTCAATGTGGCCGGCCCGCCGGCCAGGTTATATCACTATTGGCTCAAGACGCTATATCGAGCTGCAAAACCTGGCCTACCAAGCAACTACGGATCTAGTCATTGAGGAGGGGTCTGTGGAGGAAGACCGGACACCTATGGTGGCCAAACCGGAGTACCGGACGTCTTCCCGAATTTTGACGCGGATACGGCCCCCGAATAGAAATCCGTCACTCAGTGATATGGACATGGAGTCCATCAAGTCAGCCAGGTGCCACTATGATCGAAATTTCCTGGATCTAGGAATATCTCGCCGATCCAATATGGCCTCAGCCCAGGCTTTCGATCCAGGCTCAGGGGCGATCATTAGGGTCTGGATGTCAGCTACGTCCGAGCTAAAGGAAGAGACATGGACGACGACTAGGCCCGAGGATAGCTAAGCAAGACGAAGTCAGCATTCCTCAGAGACCGGACTATGAGAAGTGTTTGATTTTCGGAGATTTAATGAAGGAACCAGCAAACAACAGCTCAGCCGAGAAGTCCGAGATGATTGGAGGCAACTGGTCGAAGCATTTGGCGAACAATACTGCGGGTTGGGGATGTCAGTGGCGCGTCAGTATTCCCATATCAAGAAAAGAACAGACAAGACCCCTCTGGCATATCTCCATCGGTTGAACGTCGCAGGAATGAGGGCCAGAAGACGCCAGCCGGCCGGAAGCTTCCCGGGAGCATGTGGAGCACTTTATCAGTACGCTGGACGACCGGGAAGTGACAGACCAGCTCGCGCTGCTACGATTAGAAAAATACTACGGAGCTGGAACCGACGCTACGGACATAGCAGAGAGCGAAGAAGCGAGGTCCCAAGGTAGCAGTGGGGATGGTCACGCTCTAATCTAGATCAAGGAAGTAAGCCGCTATCGACCAGGACAGCCCGTGCCGTCCGCGTGGTTGCAACGGATTCGGATGCAACCAGCTCGGAAGAGGAATACCAGTCGTCCGGGGGCGAATCGGAAGGGGTGCAATACCGGTACCTGTTCTCAGCGGAAGCTGAGCAGCAGTCCAGACCAGAATCTGAGTCGGGCCAGCAGAAAAGTTTTCCTGCCAGGACTACACTAGACGGAAATGTTCCCATTGTAAATCCATCAAACACAATGACCGAAGCTGCTGGAAACGGCTGACCTGCAAGAAGTGGGAGAGAAAGGGACATCCAGCTGAACATTGCCTGTTCACCTGCAAGACTTGCGGAGAAGTACACGAGGTTGGAATCTGCCCCATCGAGGAGTTCTTAAACCAGATGAAGAAGGGGTATGTACCAACTAAACATGCTGGAATGTTGCCACCAGGGGTGGAAAAGATGTTAAACTAGATCGCTCGCCAGGTTGGAATATGGTTCGAGCCGAGTGGTCTAGTATTAGCATCTATGCATATGTCGGTATAGAGGATAATCGAGAAGCAAAGCAAAGCGTACAGGTAAGTTTGACAATTACGTCACCCGATCCCCGGACAGCATAGCTGACTATTACCTGGTGACCAGCATACGGACGGATGAATATTCTCGGTCTGAAGTAGTCATGGTGCTGAATTTGTTACCCGGAGAATCACGGGGTTACTGGAAATGCCATTCGCCTGACAAGTGGTTCAAGCAGGCCAAGGCCGATGGTAAGATTAATAACCAGAAGCCCACTATGCTTTTTGACTCTGATGCGGAAGTTTCCATCGTCGACACCACCTTTGCTCGTAGGGTTGGGTGTGAAATAGATTAAACGAAGAGGCAAGAGTGCATCAGCATTTTAGAAAGTTCATACATGACCCAGGGAAGGACAAGAGTGACGATTACACTGACCGGGTCGTTGGTATACTATTTTACTCCCTGGGTAGGAAGGCTAGCCGGTCAGGAAGCAATTTTGGGAATGGATTTCATGGTTCCTGCCGGTATGCCACTGGACTTAGCTCATGGCACACTGACTTTTCCTGACGAGGTGCAGATCCAGCTGGCTGGCCGGCGGCCTCTATATGGTGCCCACGTTCAATTTCTTAAGTTGGGCTAGTTCATAACTGTTCCAGTGGGACGGACCGTGGAGGTGAATGTGCGGCCACACGACCGGCGCCATAAGTTTTGGTTGACTAAGGGAGAGTTTTGGGTGCCCTCATTCGTTAAAGGGGAAGGTCACCTCAACTACGTTAGCGTGACCAGTATCTCAGAGCAGCCCCTCATCTTGCATTAAGATGTCATCGTTGGAATGTGGCTGGCCGAGGACAAGGTGCCCCGCCGGCCAGGTTATGTCACCACTGGCTCAAGACGCTATATCGAGTGGCAAAATCTGGCCTACCAGGCGACTACGGACCTAGTCAGCGAGGAAGGGTCTCCGGAGAAAGAATCAACACATATGGTGGCCAGACCGGAGTACCGGACGCCTTCTCGAATGTTGACGCGGAGCTGGTCGTCGCCGGGTCAGATAGGACATGCTGGCCGAACACCTGTACCAGTAGCCGAACTGGTCGTGCCAACACCATCTAAGATAAGTGACCATGAAGTGAGTCAGATCGGAGTCACATCTTCAGCCGCCTCTGATGCTGGTCTGTTATATGGAGAGGAAGACGCGGAATTAACCAATGTTGACCCGTATTCGGAATTAGCCGAAGACGACCTGGACGGAGACCAGGTCAGCCCGGGTGTAGCTGGATAGAACCCCTCTCGGATGATACTGCCGGAAGGTTGGAGGTGGATGGTGCCGCTGGTTCAGTCGAGACCCCTTCTGCTGGGATCGAGACTAAAGCCGACCAGCTTTGCATTCACGAAGGGGGCGACCTGTGTGTTGAAGGCATGGAGGACCAGATGGCAGTGCTGCCTACGGTGACTCCCTGCCCTCCAGCGGTTAGTATGGAAGATCTACAGGTGGGCGACCCAGACGTGAACACTCCAGAGCCGTAAACTTGTTTTCGATGTAGTTTACCGTCTTGTTCCCAAAACGTTTTCCTTGTTTTGAGTCAATTTCCACGGCTTGTGCAAATAGACACACTTCTTCAGCTTGTCGCAGATAACCCGTTCTTATATGGTTATAATTGGCCATGCGTATAGTCGTTAGCTCTGCCGACACGTAGTGTACCACGTTTTCAACCACTAACGGCTCGCTTCCGCCAACTGCTTCGGAAATCGCGACCAAGTAAAGGTAACGTTCATTCCATTTCCTCTTCAGGTGTTTCCTGCTCGTGAACAATCTCATCGACAGTGCAGGAGTTATGCTGGTGTGAAACGCGTTTAACATCTTGTTCATTACATGACATAGCGTGGGGATCTCGTTCCACCACGAGTCCACCTGTCTATTATTATTCCGCTCAGCGGTTTCACTGATAATGACCTAGCAGGTCAACTTTCGCGTCTTCCGTCCATAAGATCCGCAGGCCGATTCTGCAATCGTAACCTGTCTGATAAATCTCGTGCCCCATTGCTTAAATCCAGTACCTAATCCACAGTAAATTTCCGTTCAATCAAACACCCTGATCGACAATTTGCATTCCTTTGCCGAGAGTGTTTTGTACAGGGGATGAACATTTTGCGCAGGGAACTTCACGTCTTGATAACCTCCAAGATTTCCAGTTGGTCCCTTGAAATGTTCGTCCGCATACGGCTTTCTTTCCGGTGTATTTTCCAAAGATGTCATGTGCATCTTCGTACCCAGTCGCATCGAATTATTGAAACAATAATTTTCCATATCGACATTATTCCGTGAAACTTCCTGTTGATTCATCCGGTCAGCGATCTTATTACCAGATCGAGCAAACTTTCTCCTTCCTTCTTTAGATCTGTCTGTTTGGCTTCTTTCAGATCGGCCAGCCTTTGTTCTTGCCGGTCCTGCTCTCGGAACTAATGGCAGTCCACCTCTCGCAGTTCATACAGCACTGCCGCGTAGATTGCAAAGTCCTCATGAAGCGACTATAGTAGTTCAGGCTGCCTAAAAAGGATTGCTTAGCTTTCAGTGACCGCGGGAAGGGTAAATTACTTAGAGACTCCAAATCTTTTGGGTTGGATTCGAGTCCAGCAATCGAGACCTGGTGACCCAAATAAGTCACCTTAGTCTTTCCCCAGAAACTTTTCACCACACTAATCGAGAGATTCTACTTTTCACACGTAACCATCAATTGCTCCACTTTTTCACACAACAAATTCCATGAAGTAGCTGTCACGAGAATGTCATCGATGTAGGACCGCCGCCCCGAAACTGAAGATTTTTGGTCGGGTTCAGGGTCACCTTCGGTAACACGCCACCGACCAGAGCGGGATCCTGGTCTACCTTGATCTTGAAATGCCCATACAATGCGTTATTTATAATCCGCTGGTATATCTGCGGGGCATTTTTTAGGCCAAACGGCGTCCGGTTCCACTCAAACAGCCCGAAGGGCGTAACAAACGCAGAAATTTCTCGTGCACGGTCAGTCATTGAAACCACCCAAAATCCACTAGCCATGTCCAGCGAGCAATGCCATAAAACGTTATCCAGATCCTCCATCAAATCGTTAATTAGCGGCATCGGGTAAACCATCAGCTTCGTTAGCCAGTTTACCGATCGGTAATCAATACTAGTACAAAACCGTATGTCCAACCGTTTTTCTTTATAACGATCACGATAGGCGACGCCCATGGCGAGGTGGATGGCTGGATGATCTTGGCCTTTGATGAGTTCTGACAAATTTTCTCGATACTGGGGAGCAACCCTTTGGCACCTTTGCGCTACCGGCTTCGCGTTACCCACGTCGATGTCGCACACCGCCACATGGGCTGTTGAAGGTAGCGCATTACCCTGGCCGATCGGCAGGTGTCTGCTTTTCCATATGATATCCTTCAATGCTGGAGATGTTAGGGGTGCGGTGAAGTTGGGCACATTCGAGCGAAATGTCCAAAGAAAAAGGGAAGGAAAGTGGATTTTAGCCTTGCAATTACGGACATAAAGCTGAAATCGGACAAAACATGTGGATTTTAGATAGCGGTGCAAGTATGCACATCGTGAGCGACGAAACTTTTCAGGACGAAAAAGAAGTAAATGGAAAGTGTTTCCAGGCAGATGGAAAGTTGCTGAACATTTCCCGAAAGGGATGGATAAAAATTCGCGTGAAAGTCGGAACCGAAACAAGAACTATCATGGTGTAAAACGTGTTTTATGTGAAAAATCTAGCGAAGAAAATTGGTTTGCTGGCGAACAAATTATGCGAAATGACGTGCATCAAAGGAAAAAGGTCATGGTGCATCGGGAAAGCAAACAGACCATTTTTGACATCGAAATCACAAATGAAGTGCTTACGGTGAACGTGGAAGTAGTGATGAAGATCAATTTTTGCTGTGATCAACGAAAATGACAAAGAAAGAGACAGTGGAAATGATGTACAAGAGGGACAGTTAATGCAAGACATGGGCACCTAAATTACGACAGCATCAAACGAATTGCCAAAGATCCTTTTGGAATTTCGTTGACCGAGCACAAGAGAATGAACTGCCTTAAGTGCGCACAGGGAAAGTAGTAAATAAACCCAAGACCCAAAAAAGACAGTGGCGAAAATTCGCCGACAGATTGAATTGGGGGCGTGATATGTTCCGATTTAAAGAGACTGATCACGCCCTCAGACAGATTTGGAAATATATACATGGATAATTTCGTGGATTTCAAATCCAATTATGTTCGCGTTTTCTTGGCAAGAACGAAAGAGGGATTCACAAAAAATGTTCGAACATTTTTTTGCCGTTTATCGAGCGAGAATTTAACTGCAGGGTTCACGTTCTTAGGACCGACGGTGGAAGCGAGTCCAGAAATTTGGACGGATTTTGCAAGAGCACTGGGTTTATGCGCCAAATCAGTGAGGAAAATAACCAATCCATAACGGAAAGCAGAACGAATGCACCGCAACATAATGAATATGGCTCAGTGCATCGTTTTCTCGTGTGGTTTAAGTTTGATTTTCTTGGGCGATGTGGTGCAATATACCGCCTACATTGTGAATCGAAGCCTTACGAATGCCAACGTGAAGAGAATTTCCCCACTAGAGATTTTGACCGGCAAGAAGCCTACCCTAGGAGAGAACGTAATGTTTAGGTCGCCGAACATCGTATACCGGAATCCCGGAAAATTCTCTTGCTCACAGAGCACAGATCGGGTTGATCGTTGGAAAAAGTGAAGAGGTGAAAGGATACAAGGTGTTTTTGAAGGAAGAAAGGAAAGTTGTTGTCACGCAAGATGTCAAAAACATTGAGACTCTGGATGCGACGCAAAACGAAAAAGTTTAGAACATTTTTCTAAGGAACGAAGGGTTAGAAGGATAAGAAGGAGCTGTAACTGCAAGCGAGCGCCCGAAGCCGAAGAACAAGAAAAAAACATAGCAGCGGAAGCGACACGGAACCAGAAGCGTGATCAAGAGCGGAAACAATAAACAACAGCCGAGTTTAGAAAACAACGAAGCGAAAGAAGTTGGAAACGATACTGATAACGTTGGAACAGTAAATTTCGTCACTTAAGTGGATCCGAAGGGTTTCAATCAAGCAATGAAAAGTAAGCATTGTGACAAGTGGAAAGTGGATATTGAAGAAAAAAATTCGGCTTTGGAAAGGAATAAAGTCCAGAAAGGGATCAAGCGGCCATATGACTGTAGGTCTCTTCACACAAAGGGGGTCTTTAAGACAAATATGGAAGAGAACGGTGAAATCGAAAGATATGAGGCTAGACAGGTTGCGTGTGTCAACGTACAAATATTTGGATTGGACTACACATTGACATTTGCAGCAGTGATTGAAATAGGAACTGTCAAGCTAATCCTAGCTTTGGCAAGCTAGTGGGGTGTATGTGCGCGACATGGAGACATTCAAAATGCCTACGTAAAGACCTTGGAGGAAGACCACGATATTTATCTTTTTATTCCACAAGGAAGAATTTTAGAAGGAAAAGCCAAGGAAGATGAAGATGAAATGAAGATTTCGGACATGGTCCTAAATAAGCGGGACGGCCGTAGAACAAGCTGCTTCACATGAAGCTAGTGGACTTAAATGTCAAACAATGTACTACGGACCTATGTTTGCATTTTAAAATCTCTGATGGTAACACGACGATCGTATACGTATACGTGGATGATCTTTTGGTAACCGGCACAAACGACATGGTACTGGATGAATTTTTCGATGGTATGAAGGTATTCAAAATAACAAACCTTGGAAAAGTATCGAAGTTCCTCGGAATGAGAGTGGTTTACGAGCCAAACGTTGGATACCTTGTAGATAGAGAGACAACATGTTGCGGGACTTCGATCTAATGAAGGCAAATCCAGTGAAAAACCCGATTGGAGAGGAATAAGAGGATTTAAATCTAAACGAAGACAAACTACTATGCGTGAAAGGAGTTTCGGGCAAAATTTTGATAAAAGTTTTTCAATCGTTGGTCGGAAGTCTGCTTTGGTATCACGGTGCACACGCCCGGATATAAGTTTCGCCGTACATAAAGCGACGACAAGGTCACATGCTCCTAAGATGATAGACTGGAACCTCGCTAAAACGATCATGAGATACCTGAAAGGATCGAAAGTAACGAAGTTGTGCATCGAATTGAAGAGTCAAGAAAAAAGTTGATGAGATGTGTGGTTTCAGCGATGCTGATTTTGCCGGAGCCAAGGACGACAGGAAATCGACGACGCGAGGAGTTATGACGGCAGACGGTATTGTGGTAAGCTGGATTTGCAAAAAACAAGGTGGAGTGTCGTTATTGACAATGGACTATACAGCTTCAAAAGTCGAGGTTGAGATGCTCGGATACAGAGAATTGCTACGAGAAGTTGGAATTAAAGTGAAGAGTCCTATGGTTCTGTATATGGATAACCAAGCTGCTATAAATATAAAGGTGCTAGATGGACTGGAAGAATCTTCGATGATGAAGCATGTTAACATCAGATTAAAATTTATTTCGTCAAACTTTACGGATTGATTGATTTAAGCTAAGTATATATCAACTAACATGATGGTGGCTGATATACTTACCAAAGCTCTTCCGTACAAGAATTGCGAACCGCGTGTGGGTTGAAGTGAATGACCAAAATTCACAGTGAGGAGGAGTGTTGAAATTTTTGGTTTCAAAATGTTTTCGTGAACTTCAAGTTTGCAATTTTTCGTTTGGCCAATGCAAATTTAGGTCAATACCTATTTTAACCGAATATTTTCTATTTTCGATTTCTGAGCGAAAAGGTAAGTTACGAAACTGACCGTACTTCTCGCTAGATATTGCATAAGTAGAAGATAAACACTTTTTAATAGCAGAAGCAAAATGCAGATAAGAACGGAAGGAACTGCAAACACTGTGATTTTATTTTTTCCAGTTTAGGCGGAAAAAATAAAATCACGGTGTTTGCAGTAAAAAGTCCCTGTGCAAGTTTGTTTGGATTAATCTCTCTTGCTACTGCCGACAACTCAAGTTTCTAACTACTGCGTTTGAGTATGGAGAATATATCTTTTCAACATGTAGACCATCTGATCCATCCAGACTGAACTTTTTCACATCAGAGAAAACGATCTGAGTTCATTTTTGCTGGTCCCAGGTCAACTTGGCACGAGCCCACTTGAGTCGGTTTTCTTTGTGCGCCTTTGTGAGCGCTGGTGATGCATTCGCTTTTCGTACTTAAAGCTTGGATGCTATTTGGGAGATCACGAGTTTGGCAAGCGCATGTAGCTCTGCTTTGATCTTCGGGGCGCTCAATTTGCCTGTGGAGCCTCGCGGAAGAGTCGCCTTTGAACTGCAGGTGAAAGTTTCTTCGGTTTCCGGGGGCACTTCACAGTGTTATACCCTTCCAGATCGGAAAGGAAAGCATTCACAAGAAGCCTAGAGAGCTTGACAGCCTTTGCAATCACTTGTTCGCTTAGCCCAACCTTTTGAAGCCCCCCTTCCCCTTCTCGGTCAGTGCGAGACCTCGAGGCATCTAGAATATAAACTGCCAAAAAAGGCCTGTCGCAGTATGAGTTATTAATATATCCGCGCATTCAATAAGCAGCAACACCAGCTCAGAATCAACGTAAACCTCGCAAAATCCAATTTAATATCGTTAATGGCGTCGGGGCCTTTTTGGCTATGGAAATGGCTCCTCAACTGTGCTTGCTCTATAGATGTGAGTCACACAAAGTTGATAGATGCTCTACAAATGGTAAGTAATGGCTTTTTGTTGGTACCGTATCTGGTTCTGATTAACAAATGTCCACTATGTTTAATTCTCCCTTGACCAAAAATTTATATAATCTCGGATGTCTCGGCACTCGACGGATAGCCGCACGTCGCCGTCGGGACGACGGCGCGACCGCGGCGGACTGATGAAGCTAAAGAAAGGAGGCGAGGACAATCGAAAAAGTCTGCTCGAATCCATATTTTCCAAAAAGAAGAACGTCAATGGCCCACCCTCGAGCTCTCCAACTTCCATCCGGTGCAATCACACACCAACTCCAACCGCGGTCGCTCGCGGTGTAGAGATTTTACACTCAATTTTTCCAACATGGGAGTTAGAGACGCTACAGGTGGTGCTAGAAGCTAATGGATTTATTATGGAGGACACAATTGCGGCGGTGCTGAATATGGAGCGAGCAGAGGACTTGACGAAACCAGCAGATAAGTCGAAGAAAAGTGGCGAGCACAAAAGTAGATATGGTCCCGTGAAAAATCCGTTACCTGACGACTTTTTGAGAGTTAGTTGTAGTGAGTTGAATAAGACTTGTCGTGTGTCCGAATGCTTACTTGACCTTGGTGTGTTGTTGCTATAGTTGCCCGATGATGGAGAAGCAGTCAAGTATATGCCACCAGAAGAAGGACTTGGTGACGAGGAAGATGAAGAGTGCGAAGAGAGTGAAAAGGAAGAAGATGGGGAGCCAGAACACAAGAGAGAAATTGTGGAGACTACAGATGAGATGGACGAAACGCGATCGAATCGATCGAACAGCACATTAGCAGAGGATGATGGCACATTATACGGAAAAGAGTTTGATAAGAATTGTGCCTCGAGGGACGAAGTGATTACTCCTGTACTTGGCCATGCAGCTATGCGTGCTAACCAGAAGATTGTGGCGGACTCGATGAATCAAAAATTTCTCCCGGCCGAATTGCGCCATGAGCGTTCTAGCATCTTTGACACTGCGCACATTGATGTAATTAAGAAAAGCAAACTGAACTTGTCAGAAGCAGAAGAGCGCATTCGTCATCGCGAACCTCATCTGGTATTTGAGCTTTTGTCCAAAGCTAGCGAAATTTATCGTAGCGGTGTTATCTCGAGCCAAGAACTCGACTCTCTGCGCTCTATGATATTATCGAGGATCCAGCCTACTAAGATGGTACGTCTTTGCTGCCTCAATTTATGGTCACCCGTTTTTTTCGCTTAAAACCTTACGCTTGCACGTGAATTCAGTTGATGGACATGACGATAAATATGAATGGCATGATTTCAGACCACGAGTGGCATCTGCTCATCCTGAAGGCAAAAGGTTAACGAACTAATTATGCTGCCAGATCCGTACGGCACATCTAACTTTTTTTCTTCTTAATCTTTTTTAGGGATTCGTCATGCACTGTGCATTCGGATCTTCCGCGAAGAAAGCAAGCCTGCCCGAAAGAGTGGACACATGGTGCGTATTCATCTATGTATATTTCGGAAGCTCGCGCATGACGACTTATGGTAGCATCTATTGGGTGGGGTGGGTATATGTAGGAATATATTGTCCGTGTCGTAGATGTGGAAAGTGGCGTGGTCTGGTTTACACGAAAGCGTTTTCGTGAGCTGTATAAGCTTCACCGTCGAGTACGCTTGATTGTGGCTTCACTGAGGTGATTGATCGCTTCTGACACTTTTCTTGCAGTTGAGTCGTTTGTCAGAACAGGTTAGTGAGTGTGTCTTCCCAACTCGTCGTGGCCACGGCTGCAATTCGCCAAATCAGCTTGCATACGATCGTGCACCGGTGCTGGAGAACTTTTTGCGCATTACCGCTGCTCTTGTGGCCCCTTCCCCCCTCCGTTTTCTTCATGGTGTAGCTCTTAAACAATTGCAGCAGTTTTTAGAGGTACCGCATGTAAGTATACTTGAACGCAATCGCACCCAGCCAATCTCCCGCGAGCTTCGCGTGTTTGTATATCATACCGTCAACGATTTGACGTCTCCTGAAGGAAAAGCTTGCCAAAAGTTTCTCACGAAAATGAAGCAAAATGGATTTAGTTCGGGCAAAAACGTGCTGAATGAAGTTGGCGAGATTTTGGATGGGGTGCAGGAATATATGCTCGAGCATCGTTTTGACGAGATGAAACTCATTGTCCAGCGTTTGATGAAGCAAATTATTGCGGGAAACGCTGCGCTTGATCGACAGAGTTCGTTTGTGAGCCTAATGACAGCAGATGCGGTGAGTAATCAGGACAAATTGCAGCAACTTTTGTCGGATGCTATTCGGCATGAGCTTGAAGATCGCATCTGCGTTCCCTTGATGTACGACTTGACACAGCATCTTCGCTGGCAGGTGCAGCATGAAGAGCAACAATTTCGCCAGCGCGTGTTCCACTTGAAGGGCAAGCCGCAAAGTTTTTTCGGGATTCCAATCGACAAAATCTCGCTTAGTAGCTGGCGTTCGGTGGTGGATGTGATTAAAGAAGTCGATCGAGCGTTCTTGCCGCTAGACAAGATGCGGAAACTGGTCGCCACTGCTCACCAGATCCACGTGCTCTACAAGGCTGAACGTACAATGTATCTCAGCGATCCACCACATCACCGTAGACGGAACTCGACACCACTGGCCAGCGCTTTTTTGCAACCTCAATCGTCACCTTCGCCAGTGAATCGGATGCTGTCACCGACAAGTAACAGTTCCAACAGGTTATCCCGGGGCTTTACCCTTGGAGATGAACCTGACAGCCCTGCAAGTAAAGAAACGCAGACAGATGATGCGGATACCAAAAACGAGAAAGAAGTGGCTACCACAACGCCGGAAGAGGACGTATTGAGCGGAGACGACTTTCTGCCCATTTTTATTTATGTGATCGTCCATAGTGATCTGGAAGCGCCAATTCTAACCCAGGTGCTGTTAAATCGTCTATGTGATCCCGAAAAGCGACGTAGTGAATCCGGCTACTATCTTGCAACCTTCGAGGCTGCGTTGCACCATATTCTATCGCTCAAGTTACCATGCACCAACCTGTAAATGAAAAAATGCACTTGTCTTGGTTATACTAGATGTGTTCCACACAATTTTAGCAGGGGAAAAAAGTCACCGAAGTCGCGTCACTTCGAGCGAGCCGCGACTTACCGAGCTTGAGCGCAATCTGAGGACTTTGTAGCGGCGCTGAGGGTACTGGAAACAGTATTGCCTTCAGCTTAACGTTGGATTCCACCCAGCAGCTTCTATTCGTGACGTCAGTTTCACCTCGTGTAGCCGTAAGGATTTTCTACACCTGCGGTAAATGTTCGGGATGGACCCAGTACTGTCCGGATCACTTTGTTTCTTGGTATTGGCAATTGCTATGTACCTAAAATTTATTCGTGAGCAGCCGTGGGGAGATGAGGAGATTGTTGACCGCAAAAACAGTCCCGTGGACGGGGAGGAAGATAAGATGCCGTTTCTCCATTCGGCGTCTACTGCTGGTAGATTGCAGGCTCAGCAACAGAAACGAGGACCAGGACAAGGAAGGCAACAGGTCAAGCAACAAGTACAGACACAGACACAGCAACAGGCGCTTCAACCTCATCATGGGTACGCAGGATTCAAGCAGAGCAGACAAACGACGTCTTCTGCAGTAGCGGCGGTTGGTGTCGATGCTACAGCTGCGTCCGATGCCGATTATTTATCCAAAAATCAGCCTATGCGGAGAAGGACACACAGTGCGACAATATCCACGACTTTGCCGAGTAGTAAGGTTAAGAATGCTGCTACAGACGGCGCAGAACTTGCAATAGACCAATTGCCGACTACCATTTATGAAGGAGCTAATTACGAAGAGTTTATCCAACCAAAGCAACCCCAGGACTCTGAGCGCAATCAACATCGGATTACGTTTGACGACTACGACGAAGAAATGGGCTTCCTTTCACCACCTCGACCAACTACAGGGAAAGATTCATTAGAAAGTGTCACTTTTGAAGCTAAGAGCGACAGATTTTATGATCTGGAGAGTCCTCTCCCTGGGGACCATATGCTTCATATTGGAGAGACGCCGGAACGAAGGTTAAAACTGATCAAGATTCGGGGGCAATACTGTGGCGGAGACTTGCTGGAATCGACCGAACTGGCTGAAGCATCCGTAGATGCAAAGACGCTAAAAACAAACATGGAGCGCCAGTTCGTGCGAGACGTTGCTCCACCAGCTCAAATGCAGCTCGAAGTCGCACGTAAGGCACGTATTCCACTGTTTTTGCATTCACCAATGTATGTAAGAACTTCGGCGAACCCTCTCGTCGAGGATGTCGACGACGAGTCTACCACTGAGCTTGTGGCGGAGGAAGCACAAGTAGATCAAGCTACTGGAAACGGCAAAGCACAACCAGGACCTGTCGCAGGCCCTGGAGAAGGTGGAGGTGCTGCAGATGCTAATGGGAACAAAGTCCGTCGGAAGAGACCGAAATTATCGAAGGCTAAAAATGAGAGCTTGCACGTGGACTTTAAAGAGCTGCAAATTGACGAGATGATTGGGCAGGGTGCGTTTGGTACGGTACATCGTGCCAAATGGCGAGGGACTGCTGTGGCTGTAAAGATTTTGGTTTGCCAGTATTTGACGGCTGACATACTTGAGGAATTTGAGGCCGAGGTACAGATTATGAGCATCTTAAGGTACTGCTGTTTTCCATGCGGAAGAATCAACGCGCTTGGACTAAATGAAAACTAACTTGTCGACTCATGCTGACAACTATGTTAGGCATCCTAATATCTGTTTACTGATGGGCGCATGCTTGGAGCCACCAACGCGCTGCCTCGTTATCGAATATTTGCCACGTGGCTCGCTCTGGAATGTCCTCCGTCAAGATGTTGTGATTGATTCAGCAAAGCAGTACAGGTAAGATATGCTGCGTATTAGCACTTGGTAATCAATGTCAGGAGTTCGCTCACTATGTCCTTTTATTTTACTATTAGTTTCGCGCGTGACACGGCGCTAGGTATGAATTATCTCCATTCGTTTCAGCCACCAATCTTACATCGTGACTTAAAGAGTCCCAACTTGTTGATTGATTCATCATACGTGCTCAAGATCTCCGATTTCGGCTTAGCGCGTGTCCGAGCGCACTTTCAGACTATGACAGGTAATTGTGGAACTACGCAGTGGATGGCTCCCGAGGTGTTAGCTGCCGAAAAGTACACGGAAAAGGCTGATGTATTCTCATATGGAGTCGTCATTTGGGAAACCATTACACGGCAGTGTCCGTACGAAGGTCTTACGCAGATTCAGGCGGCCCTCGGCGTGCTCAACAACAACTTGCGGCCGACAGTTCCTGAAAAATGCCCTTCCCTGTTCAAGAAACTTATGACTCTGTGCTGGGTAAGCGTCCCCGAGCAGCGACCAAGCTTTGAGGCAGTCCTGGAGATTTTGAACAACTCGACCGATGGCTCGAGGCCTCCGCAGCTTGTTCGAACTCCCAGTGACATGCCAAAGCGGTAATTAGTGTAATGCAGAGGACCAAGACGTAGTTAGAATACAGGGCGTGCGAATAGACCTCGCAGGCTTTCACATGTGAACAATCAACAACAAAGCAATTATACTCCAGATCTAACTTACATGTAAAGTTGAAGCGGATACGTCGCTATCGTATACCGGTACTGTACCGGTATCATCATTACTCCTCCCACCGTAATTAGTCTGTGCCAGACTAATTTCGAACCTGAGTTTTTGAGCTTGCTACCAGGGGTGTGCGGTATCACGTTTCGGCACCGGTAGTATAGTATCGAATCAGGTACCTAAATTTGTTGATACTGATACTATAGTTTCCTACCGATACCTAAAATTAACACGTCGGTACGGTTTACTACCGAAATTAACATGGCCGGTATTGGTATACCAAAATTAGTACCGAAATTGGATTTGGCCGGTATCACATACCGGTACTTGCACCAACATTGGACTGCATACCGGTAAGTAGTACCGGTAGTTTGAACCGGGCTTGACTAATACCCGGTAATTGGATAGACATTTTATCCATAGCAGTGGTCACAAGTTAAGTATGTCAGAAGAGAGTTGCATGCCTTGCCGTTGTAAGACGACGGACGGATGGTGAGGGAGCATTTGCGCTTTAGTCATCAATATCCTAGTAGATAGTTATCAAAGGTTACCACAACTTGTTTTTTTTTTTTTACTTTCTCTCTCCAACATAAAAGACTGCTTTCATTCACGAAAAAATGCTATATTATAAAAACTAACTACCATAATGCTCTCCTACTCCTTCTTTGGGGTCTAGTCATATCGTTAATATTTTTTCATAAATTTGCTTACCTTTGGTCATATTTGTTCATGAAAATGTCTCCCATATATAATTGCTTATAAAACATAATGATAGTGGTGGTGGTGCTGACACTTCTTTGCTCGACATACTCGATACTAAGCAGATAGAGATACTATTTACTTATCATTACCATCAGTAATTGTCCACCTCCTTATCTATCTTTTTGGATGTTAAACGATGCATTAACCAGGCTACATAGATGGGGAGTGTAAAAAACATTAATATCATTATCAACTCTACGACTTTTTTCAGTATGTTGCAATGTACTAGAGATACCGAAAAAATTATTGTCTCTGGATACCGATTTAGACGGTACTACTGTAATACCGAGATTAGTATGGACGGTAAATACTATCAGTACCGAGTACCTAGATTGGCACTGACGGTGAATACTATCGATACTCAATACCACAATTTCAGACTTCGGTAGTGATAGATACCAACATTACTCAGGGCGGTATCGGTACGGTAAGACCTTGGCTGAGCCATCTCTGGACGTCCCGAATCATCGCGGTGGACCTGGCATACTCGTTCCCGGTATCGGTATCGGTAGTGCTTAATACCGGTGGTACTACCGGTGGTACTAACCGGTACTAACCACTACCGGTACCAATACCGCACACCCCTGGTCGTCACTCGTGGCATGATCCGGTGGATGAACAAGTATGTGTACATGAAGGTGGTGATCAATGCATTGAAGATATCGAGAAACAGATCGCGGTTTTGCCGCCAGAAGTATCACCCAACATACCTGAATTTCCTTGGGAGATATACAAGTCGGTGATCCCGAAGTAAACACTCCTGAGCAGATCGATCAATTAAAGAAGATCACCTGGAAAAGGCCTCATTTATTGATTGGGAAGGGCAATGCCCTACCCCCCAGCTGCTTACGGAGATGATTGTGATATTGACGTTGGAAAATGCGAGATCGATCGCTCAACGTTGTCGCAAAGTCGCGCCACAATACCGGGAAAAGCTATCCGACCTGCTCAAGGGCCTGTTGAGCACGAAAATTATCCGACTTTCAACATCGCAGTGGGCATCACCGATTGTGATCTTGATGGAAAAGAATGGAGTCGATATCCAACTTTGTATCGACTATAGGATGGTGAACCGCCTCACGAAGCTGATGGTTTTCCGATGCCCTTGGTAAATGACTTACTTGAGGATCTAGATAAAGTCATATAGTTTTGTTCACTAGACATGGCTAGTGATTTCTGGGTGGTTTCGATGACCGATAGTGCTCGAGCTTTTGTTACATCTTTCGGTTTTCGAATGGAACCGGATGTCGTTCGGATTGAAGAGCGCTCCGCAGATCCATCAGAGACTGATTGACAATGCTCTCTATGGATACTTCCAGATCAGTGCTGACCGGAGCCTCACGATGTGTTCACGGAAGGTGAACCAGACCAGGACAAAAGACAATCTGTCCTGGGAAGGCGATCATATATAGACGATATCTTGGTTACGGCAACGTCATGGGGCGTTCTATATGACAAGGTCGAACGACTCCTCGACAATTGCGAACGCTGGAGTTTATCGATCAGCGTGGCCAAGATCTTCTGGGGTCAGCCCAAGGTCGCTTATCTTGGTCATAATGTGTCGATTCAACTTAGTAACCTTCGTTTTCCCCGATCATTAAAGACTATGCAGTCTTTTCTCGGATTCCTGAATTATTATTCGAAGATTGTTCGATATACGCTGCTATATAGTTGAAAGAATATGATTATCACAAGCTACGAGAACGTGATGAGCTGGAAAATCACCGAACGAGACCAGTCACGAAGCTGAAATAAATGAATCGGATCTCAAAACCGGTTTTCTGATCAACCGATCCGTGTTTGGATCTGAATGTCATATGGAACGAGCTATGGTAGCTTTCAGTATGCTGAAGGCGAAGATTGTGTCGACCCCGATACTGAAACATTTCGACCCGGAGAAGATTCCTGTGGTAATTTAATATGCAAGTAAGTGGGCAATATCAGCCGCGCTGGTCCAAAATCACGATGGAGTGTATTGTCCAGTGACGTTTACAAGCCGGACGTTGAAACCGAATGATGTCAACTATGGCATCGTGGATAAAGAAGTGCTAACACTATTACGCATATTGGATGTCTGTTATTCTATGCTGGTGACCAGACAGATTAAGGTACTCTCTAGACGGTCCACCCTACCTTGGTTATTGTCTTGGATGTCTGTTATTCTATGCTGGTGACCAGACAGATAAGGTACTCTCTAGACGGTCCACCCTACCTTGGTTATTGTCTTCGACTGGAATTGATGAAAGACGGGGGCGACGGTCAGCGTTATTATCTCAGTGGACTTTGGAAATCATCAAATGTACTAAGGGTGAAGAAGAAATTCTCGATATCCTAGCAGCCAGTATATCCCCCCTGGTCAGAAGTCGACGAAGCCCTGATCGAGGTTGAACAACCGCGAGAATCGATCATTATACCCCCACTGGTTGTTGGCTCGGACGAGGACCTGATCGTCATAAGTTTTGACGGATCAGCGAGCGTAAAGAAAGGTGTCGGGGCGTATAGTGCGTTGTTGTGGAAATTACCGGAGTGGACTATCATATCTGCTGGTTTAGATTATACTAGGTATTAAAATCAACGAAGCCGAATGCCGTGGTTTGTTGCTAGTTTTGGATCTCCTTCAAGAACAAAAGCGAGGAAGGGTAATCATATGTGGAGATTCAAATATGGTGATCCGGCAAATCACCGGGGAGATTGACTGTAGGGCACCGCGCCTGAAGTTGTTGAATGATCGCGTTATGAAAATCCTACAAGGATGGTCGAATCATGGCCTCTTGCAGGTGAAACGCGACTGGAACAGGAGTGCGGACCACCTTACTACAATAGCCATGCGTGATCAGACTGGATTGGTGATCAAGGACAATGCAATGTTGGAGGAATTGGTCGAAATCAACAGGTTACCCGAGCTGATTCACTCGGAAGATAAAGGAAAATCAGCACAAATATTGATCATGACGAGATCACGAATCAGATCGACACTCGCAGGCCGGTTTCTCAAGATAGGTTGACGGAAGAAATAGTGCAGAAGGTGCGGATCGAAAGGATCATCAAGGCTCAAGATGAAGAAAAGTGGATTAATGATTTAAACGCCTTTTTGAATGGTGACCTAGAGAAGCTTAGCCAAAACGAAGCGAGGAATTGTGTAAAAATCGCTTCCAATTACGAAATGGATGAAAATGAGTTGCTTTTCTATTATTCTCATGCTGATCAAGCTGACGCAAATCTCGATCGATCAGCGAAATTGGTGATTCCGGAGACTTTGCAAGCCGATATTTTACACCACTATCATGTCTATTTAGAGGGTGGCCATCA
>MIQA02019116.1:0-17670 GCA_001887855.2 Sclerospora graminicola
TGTGGTGAAGTGCTCCAGAAGTTAACGGACTAATGATGATGGATGCCCGCATCGGATTGGCTGAAATGTTACCCTAAGCCGGATGCCCAGACCGGCCAGTAATAAGATGCAATTTGGGACTGCCAGGCGCACCTGTAGGCGGTCGGGCGGTGCCTGGCTGGAAATCAAGCCGGCGGGCCTGACAAGGGGCGAGGACAGTCGGATAAGCGGGCTGAGCAGACGGAAGGACTATGGAGGTTTGACGGCCAAGATGGCGGACTGTTCGTAAGGATGGAATGAAGGGAGCCTGAGAGAAGAGTATTGTTCTAGTGGAAGGAGTAGGCACCTGGATCGTAGGAGAGACTGCCAAGGGATTGCTAGCGTCAGCGGCCGGGAGGCGCGGATGGGTGGCTATCCGGCCGAGCCGGCCGGGTACAATGTACCATTCGGACTGGTACCATATGGGTTCGGTGTACCGGCCGGGTCGGTACCATTTGGGGTTGGTGTACCGGCCGGGCAGGTACACAAAGTCGGAGTTAGCCGGGTTGCGTTGGGTAAGGTATATGACTGGTCAGCCGTGTTATTTGAGGTAGGTTACACAAAGGGAGTATTGGACATAGGAAATCAGTATACGTTTCGCTTTCTTAGACACAAGTCGCTTTTATTGGTTTACGGCAGAGGGCTAACAAGGTCCCCTCTTGCTGTTATTGGTTTGCCCGGGGAAGGTTAAGTTAACCCACCGGAAGTCCCCTGACCGGGAGTCGCGGCGACTTCGTATACTCGCCTCAAGTCGCCCGTGTTTTGAGCACGGTATTAAGTATTGGGAAGTGGTGACATTTTGGCCTTCTGTGGAAGAGTGTGGAGTTGTATCTACCTCATATACACATTTGGATTCGCCCTTCATTGTTATTGGTTTAGCTGGCCGATTGATTATTCTCGGTCCAGCCGGCACTATACAAACTTCAAGTGTCTTGTTGGTTTAGCTGGCCGATCGACTATTCTCGGCCCAGCCGGCACTATACAAACTTCAAGTGTATTGCCAGACGAGCTCCCCGGTGACGATTTCCGCCCAGGAGCTACCCTAGTCCTAACCCTCATCTCCCTATTGGACGGATTTACACTTTTCGCCCTAGGGTCCACCAGGAGAGCTAACCACCCAGTACTGACGGGTACACAAGGTGAGCTTTTAACATGCAACATTCGAGCAGTCGCGATCAAGCGGATGGAAGCGACGGATCCAGCCGGCCTCAAGCCGGATCGGATCATGACTCGGATGGACGGAGTACCCCCTCCGGTAGTCAGTCGTCTGGGACCCCGTGGGTGTTCGCGTCTCAAGAAGATTTTCTGAGAGCGACTACACCACAATGGTGCGCGTGCCCGGATCTCTTGGTGACCCTGGATATCACCGCGAGTCCCTAGCGGGCGAAAGACCTAAACCTGTCAAATTTGTTGACGATGTTGTGTCGGGTGCATTGGGGGAAGGCATATCGCCCCAATGCTGCTGAAGATGGAAGGATGCGATGGTCGCCTCGGATTGGGGGAGTTCGAGGTTGACATTAAAGAAGAAGTTACTCCCCTAGAGGCTCCGCCGGGGGCGGATTACGGTACTGTGCCGGATTACGGTACTACTCACTGTAGTGCCGGCCGCTACACGGATGGAGCCGGATCGGACTATGGTGCAAGTCGCCATAGTCCGAGGAAGGATCATGGTTCCGACCACGATCCTAACGAACGAATGCATATTTTGGATATAAAAGAAAAGATAAAGGAGGAAAAAGAAGTCGGATACGACCGGAGTGGAAAGCCGGCCGGATCGGGACCAAGTCGCGATCTGGCCCCCTACCCCTAAAGAAACCGGATTGGCAGGAATTGGATTATCCGACCTACAAAGACAAACCGCGATTCGAAGAGGAAGAAGAGAAGCAGGACGGCCTATCGACGGATATCAACTTGGAGCGTGCTTTCCATCTTCACGAGTTGGGGCAATTCTTGCGGACGGATAAGGTGCTGAAAATAACACGGCCGAAGATCATAGGCGGATTGAAAGTCCCGTCTCCCCCCCAACTCTCTCAGACGGCCACGTGTCCCTTATTAGAGGACTATTCGATCAGCTCAAACAAGCCGGCATTAACACCGGCGTGTTTGATCCGAACGAGTTGTTTGATCTGAAGATGGACAAGTTGAAGGAGGCGTCCAGCGCCCTGCATGACCACTTGGTACCGCTAGTGGGTTGCTCGCCGCCGTCGAAGAAGATGACAGCTACGACTGGAGTGGCGCCGTCCACGCCGCCGGCGACAAGCAAACCAGCCGGGATACACTCGGGCTCTTCGCAGTACGAGTCTGCCCCTTCGGAAGCGGACTCATCTGATTCATCAGTGGGTATCACCCGCATGACGCTTGGCCCAAGGGGAGCAGCGCGTGTGGCGACAGCCATGAGACTTGGAGGACGTGAGGATCCGGGTACGCCCGAGCGGAAGAACGCCGGCCAGTACAGCGTACAAGCCTGGCGGACAGCGACGGCGGATCCAGAACCGAAGGAGAAAGACGAAGACGCGGATGGGCGGATTAAGAAGGAATGCCAATCTGGCAGCCCGGCTGCCCCTCAAGCCGCCCCTCAAGTCGCCCCTCAAGCCGCCCCTCAAGTCGCTCCTCAAGTCGCTCCTCAGGTGCCGGATCACCTGCAAAACATGTTCTCGGCGATGATGGAGCGATATTTGGAAGAGCAACGTCGGCTGAGCGCCAGCCGCGGCAGTCCGAAGTCACCGGACCAGCCTGCTCGTCGTGGAACACAGGCCCCCGGACCAGTCCAGTACTATGCGAGGGAGTCGAGTGACGAAGACATGGAGTCGGTGCAGTCCAAGCAGAGTGAACCCCATGCCGCCCCGCCGAGCCGCCAGACAGGTCGCCGGACCGGACGTCGGCCCACGAACAGGAAGCTGTCCCTCAGCGACGTGGATATGGAATCCGTCAGGTCGGCCAAGTACCATTACGATCCGGATGACTTGGATCTGGGGATGGCCCGCCGAGCCCATATGGCCTCGGCCCAAGCGTTTGACGCGGATTCGGGAGCGATCACGAGGGTACGAATGTCGGCCACGTCCGAGCTGAAAGACTTCACCGGACGCGACGCGGACGAGGACCAGGCCCGAGGATGGTTGAGCAAGACGAAGTCGGCATTTCTCAGAGACCGGACGTCGGACTATGAGAAATGCCTGATCTTCGGGGATTTGATAAAGGGACCAGCGAAACACTGGATCCAACAGCTCAGCCGGGAAACCCGAGGAAATTGGAGGGGACTGGCCGGTGCGTTCGAGGAACAATACTGCGGAGCTGGAATGTCAGCGGCGCGACAATATTTCCACTCCAAGAAGCGACCGGATGAGACCCCCCTGGAGTATCTCCATCGTTTAAATGTCGCTGGCATGAGAGCGGATATTCCCGTTAAAGAAGATACCAGCCGGTCGGAAGCTGCCCGTGAACACGTGGAACTTTTCATCAGCACGTTGGACGATCGGGAGCTGGCAGACCAGCTGGCGTTACTGCGGTTGAAGAATACGACGGAGCTGGAATTGACGTTGCGCACCTACCTAAGAGCGAAGAAGCGAGGCCCCAAGGCGGCAGTTGGAACCGGCCGTTTCAAGTCCCGATTTAACGCGGATCAAGGAAGCCGGCCGCCATCTACCAGGACGGCCCGAGCCGTCCGCATGGTCGCCCGAGAGTCAGACGCGACCAGCTCGGAAGAGGAGTATCAGCGATCTGGGGGCGAGTCTGAGGAGGAACAGTATCGGTACCTTTTCTCGGCAGAAGCCAGTCAGCCGTCCAGGCTGCCAGCCGGGTCCGGTCAGTCGAAGGGTTTTCCGGCTCGAGCTGACCAGGATTACCCCAGGCGCAAGTGCACCCACTGTGGGTCCACCAAGCATGACGACCGGAGCTGCTGGAAGCGGCTGACGTGCAAGAAGTGCGAGAGGAAGGGACACCCGGCGGAACACTGCCTGTTCACGTGTAAGACTTGCGGGGAGGTGCACGAGGCGGGACTGTGCCCAATTGAAGAATTCTACAACCAGATGAAGAAGTGGTACGTCCCGACCAAGCCTGTTGGAATGCTGCCGCCCGGAGTGGAAAAGATGTTAAACTAGATCGCTCGCCAGGTTGAAATCTGGTTCGAGCCGAGCGGTCTAGTGTTAGTATCTATGCATATGTCGGTAAAGAGGATAATCAAGAAGCAAAGCAAAGGATAACCGACAATACATGTAAGTTTGACGATTACGCCATCCGGTCCCCGGCCGGCACGGCTGACCCCTTCCTGGTGAGCAGTATACGGACGGATGAGTATTCCCGGTCTGAAGTGCGTATGGAATTGAACCTGTTACCTGGCGAGTCGCGAGGTTATTGGAAGTATCACTCGCCGGATAAATGGTTCAAGCAGGCCAAGGCGGATGGGAAAATCAATAACCAGAAAGCTACCATGCTGTTCGGCTCTGGCGCGGAAGTGTCTATCGTAGACACCACCTTTGCTCGTAAGGTGGGGTGTGAGATAGACGAGACGAAGCGGCAGGAATGTATCGGCATTGGAGAAAGCTCATACATGACCCAAGGAAGGACAAGAGTCAAGATTACGTTAGCTGGGTCGTTCGTATACTATTTCACCGCCTGGGTAGGCAAGCTGGCCGGGAAGGATGCAATTTTGGGCATGAATTTTATGGTCTCGGCCGGTATACGGCTGGACTTATCGCATGGAACATTGACGTTGCCGGACGAGGTACAGATCCAGCTGGCCGGCCGGCGGCCCTTATATGGCGCCCACGTCCCGTTCCTCAAGCTAGGTCAGTTTGTAACGGTGCCAGTGGGAAAGGCGGTGGAAGTAATGTTACGGCCGCACGACCGACGGAGTAAGTTATGGCTGACAAGGGGCGAGTGCTGGGTACCATCTGTTGTTAAAGGGGGTGGTCATCTCAACTTCATAAGCGTGACCAACATCTCTGAAAAGCCCCTCACCTTGCATGAAGATGTGATTATTGGAATGTGGCTGGCCGAGGATAAAGTGCGGGCTATGTCACTATTGGTTCAAGACGCTATATTGAGTGGCAAAAAACCTGGCTTTTCAGGCAACCACCGATCTGGTCAGCGAAGAGGAAGAAGTAGAAGAGGACCAGACTCCGATGGTGGATAAACCCGAGTACCGGACCCCTTCTAAAATATTGACGTGGAGCCGGCCGTCGCCGGATCCGGCTGAATGCATTGACCGAAGCTACGCCCCGATCGCGGAACTGGTTTTGCCCACTCAGAGGGAGACGGACGAACGACAGAGTCGGGAGAAAGGACCAAGCAGAGTTGCATGTACGGTCAGTCCCGATGACAGTTGTGACGATCGAAGTGAAAGCGGATCGGCCCAGCCGGCCGAGCAGAATTCGGAAATAGCCGAAGGCGGATCGGCCCAGCCGGCCGAGCAAGAGCCCGAAGTAGCCGAAGCCGATCAAGTCTGCATTCATGAAGGGGGCGAGCTATACGTTGAAGGCATGGAAGAGCAGATGGCGGTGCTACCTGAGGTGACCCCTGCCCCCCAGCGGTCACTATCGACGATCTACAAGTGGGAGACCTGGATGTGAACACCCCGGAGGAGATCAGCAGATTGAAGGATATTATATGGAAAAGACGACATCTGTTGATCGGACCAGGGAACGCACTTCCTCCGGCCGCCCATGGGGCGGTTTGTGATATCGATGTGGGAGGTGCCAAGCCGGTAGCACAGAGATGCCGAAGAGTCGCCCCCCAATATCGGGAAAGGCTGTCAGAGCTTATCAAGGGTTTGCTGGCCACCAAGATAATTCAGCCGTCCACCTCGCCATGGGCTTCGCCCATTGTAATTATTATTAAGAAGAATGGGGTGGATATAAGTTTGTGCATCGACTACCGGCTGGTGAACCGGCTGACTAAGCTGATGATTTATCCGATGCCGCTGATAAACGACCTGCTGGAGGACCTGGATAAAGTTTTGTGGTATTGCTCATTGGACATGGCCAGTGGATTCTGGGTGGTCTCTATGACCGATCGTGCACGGGAGATCTCTGCATTCGTGACGCCTTTCGGGTTGTTCGAGTGGAACCGGATGCCGTTCGGTCTGAAGAATGCTCCGCAGATTTATCAACGGTTGATAGATAACGCGCTGTACGGACACTTCAAGATTAAGGCGGATCAAGATCCGGCTCTGGTCGGGGATGTGTTCGCCGAAGGTGACCCGGACCCCGACCCAAAACCTTCAGTTTTGTGGCGGCGGTCTTACATTGATGACATCCTCGTTACGGCAACTACCTGGGATTTATTGTGTGACAAAGTGGAGAAGCTGATGGTTACGTGTGAAAAGTGGAATCTTTCGATTAGTGTGGTTAAGAGTTTCTGGGGAAAGACTAAGGTGACCTATCTGGGTCATCAAGTGTCGATTGCCGGATTGGAGGCCAATCCGAAGGATTTGGAGTCCTTGAGTAATCTGCCTTTCCCGCGATCCCTAAAGGCCATGCAATCCTTTTTGGGCAGCCTGAATTATTACTGTCGGTTCATCGAGGATTTTGCAGTCTATGCGGCGGTCTTGTATGAGTTGCGGGAGGTGGATTACCATAAACTGAGAGAGCAGGATAGGCAAGCGGAGACGCAAGCCGGGCCGGCAATTTCAGCCAATGAGGAAGCGCCCTTTTCGGTTATTTCAGCGAATGAGGAAGCGCCCTTTTCGGTTATTTCAGCCAATGAGGAAGCGCCCTTCTCGAGTATTTCAGCCAATGAGGAAGCGCCCTTCTCGAGTATTTCAGCCAATGGGGAAGCGCCCTTGTCCGCTCAGACAAGCGACCGGCCGCCGGACCCCGGCGCGGCCGGCCCGGACGACCACATGACCCGAGCGATGGTGGCTTTTGGTATGCTAAAAGCGAAGATGGCGACCACACCGGTCCTGAAACATTTCGATGTTAATAAGACTCCGGTGGTCATCATCTACGCTAACAAGTGGGCCATCTCGGCCGCTCTCGTGCAAGATCATGATGGAGTGTACTGTCCCGTGACCTTTACCAGCCGGACCCTGAAAGTTAATGAAGTTAATTACGGATTGGTGGATAAAGAAGTTCTGGCTCTATTACGGATCTTAGATGTGTGTTATACGATGCTGGTGTCTCGGCCTATCAAAGTACTCTCCAGACGGTCGACCCTATCATGGCTCTTGACGGCGAACGGGATTGACGGTCGGCTGGGGAGATGGGCGGCTCTGTTGTCTCAGTGGTCCCTCGAAGTTATTAAGTGTACAAAAGGGGAAGAGGAAATACTGGGCACACTGGCTGCCAGCATTACCCCCAGGGCAGAAGTGGAGGAAGCACTGATAGCGATCGCACCTCGGAAGCAGCCTCGACAAACTATCGTATTGCCACCGCCAACAGTGGGACCCACGGAGGAACTAATGGTCTTGAGTTTCGATGGGTCGGCGAGTGTAAAGAAAGGGGTCGGGGCCTATAGTGCCATTTTGTGGAAGCTGCCCGAATGGAAGGCGGTCGCGGCCGCCTCGGATTTCACACCTGGCATCACGGTAAACGAAGCGGAGTATAGGGGATTACTGTTGTCCCTAGATCTGTTGACTGGCCGGACACAGGGGCGGATCATCATATGCGGTGATTCCAATCTAGTGATCCGGCAAATCACCGGAGAGATAGATTGCAAGGCGCCGCGGCTGAGACTGTTAAATGATCGGGTTATGTCCGCCTTGCGGAGATGGCCGGAACACGAATTGCTGCACGTCAAACGAGACTGGAATAAGAGCGCGGATCACTTGGCTACGCTGGCCATGCGCGACAACGTAGGGGTAACGGTTTCCGATCCGGCTCTGTTATCAGACCTGACGGAGATCAACCGGTTGCCCGAGATCATCCATCCAGCCAACACGGAGGAGACAATCCGGGTGAACGCCGTTACCCGATCGCAGAAGCGTCGTTCTTCAGCCGATGGCCCATTATCCCCAGAAACAATGACCGAGGGGATAGTTCAACAGTTGCGAGCAGAGCGGATTCTCCAAGCGCAGAACGAGGAAGCGTGGATAGTGGATCTGAAGGCGTACCTTAACGGAGACGTGAATAAACTGACCGCCGAACAAGCTAAAGAATGTTTCAAGTTGGCCCCGGATTACGAAGTGGACGAAAACGGGCTACTGTTCTTCTACCGAGACGCCGACCAGCCGGAGATCGAGAGAGATAGATCAGCTCGGCTAGTCGTACCCGCTACTCTACAGCCGGATATTCTCCATCACTACCATGTGAGCTTGGAAGGGGGACATCAGGGCATCGGCCGGACATATCACAAGGTCAAGACACATTTCCACTGGCGAGGGCTTTACCGTAGCGTTCAGGCCTACGTGGGGAGCTGTCCAGATTGCGAAACCGGGAAAGGCCGGCCGACCATTAGAGGGCGGTCGCCTGGGAATATACAGGCCACCTATCCTTTTCAAGTCATTGCGATGGACCATATCCCGTCCTTACCCAAATCTCGAAATGGGCATACAGAGCTGCTGATCTGGACGGATTTGTTTACCGGGCTGGTTATAGCAAAGGCCAGCTCCACCCGTACCGCCCAACAGGTTGCGCAAAGTTACGAAGAATGTGTGTTCAGGCGTTTCGGGGCGAGCGAGGTCATCCGACACGATAGGGAGCCCGGATTTATGGCAGACGTATTCCGAGCTTTCAATAAGATCCTAGGACAGAAGCAGAGCGCCACTATGGCTTACCGCCCGCAGGCGAATGGAAAGCCCGAAAGAATGGTTCAGACCCTAACCAGAGCCCTCAAGATGTATGTGGTGGAGGCGGATCAATGCGACTGGGATGAATATGCCGAGAGACTGGTTTTCGCTCTCAACTCGTCGTACGACCGGGTAAGGGGCGACACCCCTTTTTATCTGGCTTACGGATGGGATCCCCGATCCACTTTGGAAGCCGCCATACCAATAGGGTGCACCAGAAGCCGGGACAGAGACGCCCGCCGCTGGAGGATGGGAGTGCAACGCCACTACTCACTGGCGAGGGAACAAGTAAACGAACGTCTCCGACAAGCAATCAAGGACCGCGCCAATCAAAACAACGACCGCGCCGGGGAACACGGCATCGAGCCCGGCTCCCGGGTGTGGCTGTATCTCGATCGGGTCAAGGAAGGCTATGCACGGAAGCTGGCGCATATGTGGCATGGCCCCTTCCGAGTGGCAGAACTGGTCGGGGATCATGCAGTTAAGCTGGTCACGGCCGGAACGGAATACAGTGTTTTCCCGATAGTACATGTCTCCAAGTTGAAGTTGGCGAAGCATTTCCCGGACCGCCCGAATATACGCCTTACGGGGGAAAGCGACCGGTTGGATTTCGATGAAGCTCTGCTGCCGGAGGGCAGTTGGGACAAGCCGTTAGACCCGGACGAGTACGAGGTAGAGGAAATTTTGGACGTCCGGAACGGACGGAAAACCCGGTTTGGGCGGATCCACAGGGAGTTTCTCGTGCAGTGGAAAAATTGCGAGGAGCAGTCGTGGGTGGACGAGCTAGACTTAAATTGCGGAGCTTTAATGAGAGAGTTCGATCGCCGGCGGACGAGCCGGAATCGCTTCGGGGTCATGCAGACCCACGAAGAAGGTGGGACAGAGAACTAGTCCGCCCGGCCCCAGGGCAACAGGCACGGCCGGACCAGATAACACCACTCAGCCGAGTAATCGGTGGATGGAGTTAGTCGGGTCCGATCGGCCTTTTTCGGAGTTATCTTCGAATCAGTATGGTGCCGGATGGAATGGTTTTCCGGAGTTGTCTTCGATTCAATATGGTGCCGGATGGAGTGGTTTCGGAGTTATCTTCGAATCAGTATGGTGCCGGATGGAATGGTTTTCCGGAGTTGTCTTCGATTCAGTATGGTGCCGGATGGGAGAAGTCAGACGAGGAAGATGAGCAAGCGGTTACTTACGTAAAAAATGGAAAGAAAAGTGTATTATCGAGGTTAACAGCCAGTAACGAATGAAGAAGACGATGTATGCAAGGCTAGCCTCGTGGGTCACCCTTGGCGAAGCTCAGCAAAACTTGTTCCGGAGTCGGGGTACGCGGAGGCCAGGGTGACGATCGGGATCCTGCCGAAACTGGTTGCGCCACGGATCTTGTTGGTCGAGCGCATCGAGCGAAGCTTGGAGAGTGGCAACCTGACACTTACCCAACCCCGGATACCAAGTCCCGCCTTCGGCCGAGATCCCGCTCTTCTCCACGCGGCGGTTGGCCAGATGTAGCATGATCGGGTGGAGAAAAATGTCCAAGTCGCAGTGGCCGCGCTGGATTCCATCGGCCACGAAGTTGCAGACCTTAGCCCAGCCCTCAGTCGCGCGGTTGCGACGGTTCTTGCGGTCGGTCCGGTACTTGGCTAGCTCGGGAGATTCGCGCCCGGCGGCGACGGAAATGCAAAGGTGATGAGTTGACTCCCAGATGGATTGTCCATGCCGGGAGAGGTACTCCTTGCAGACTCTCCGCAATTCCGCGAACCAGCCGGCATGGGGCAGGCCGATGTCCGGCATCTCTTTCGCCAGTATGGCCCAAGGTTCCCGGGACAAAATTGCGTTCAGTGGCCCGATCGCCACTAGCTTGGCATTCCAGTCCTCGGCCTTGGGCACAGCGAGGGCCGGTGGGAATATCCACAACGGCGGACGAGTCAACGACTTGGTGACAAAGGCACCAGTGAGGTCTTGGATACGCAGGCCTTCCAACTGCGCCTTTGACCAAGGGACCGCCGCGGCCAGTTCGAGGGCCGTCATGACCTTCCGGCGGGGAATCCACAACGGAGGAGACTCCTCTGAGGATTCCTTGGACTCGTTCTCGTCGAAGGCGAAGGGGTCCGGAGAAGGCAATCCCTCGAGGTCCTCAGTGGTAGCCTCGTCAGAATCCAGCCCCGATAGGCCAGACGCTTCTTCTCCATCAGGAGAGGCGGTGGACGGACCTCGGGGATCATGAGGGGAGACGCTAAGGAGAGCCGGAGTAGTCGGAGCCTTCGACGAAGATCTGGCAGCGCGAGGACGACGGGGGGACTTTCCCGAAGCCGGTGGAGCCGAGATCGAAGTGGGTCTAGGACTTGGCCCGCTCTCCCCATGGGCTAGGGCCGCGCTCACCGGCGCGGCGGACCGTTTGGGCCGTTTGGCTGCCACGGGGCCTTGGAGCGACGCAACCCGACTGGATCGACGCTTGCCCTTGTGCCCAGGCGGATCTTCAGTGGACAAGAGAGGAGCCGCCTGCTGGTTGACTGGCGCTGGCGGCGGGTTAGCGTCCTGGGAGGTATTCCAAATCCGTAGGCGAGAAACTTTTCCCGTATCACCGGTCGCTGGTCCGGGGGCGGAAGTTCCCGCGTCAGATGTCTGGACGGCCGCGGCGGAATTAGCAGCTGACGGAAGAAGGGGCGTGGCGGAAGCGGCCTGACCAGGGTCTCGCGGACAAGCCAAGTCAAGGAGGTGCCTGATAGCCTCCCGGATGGGGGCAGGACCCTTCATGAGACCTCTCACCCGGGACGCCGAAGCTGCTAGACGGGCCCGATCTTCCTTGAGAGAAGACAGGCAATCCGCACGCTCCTCCGCAAGCTGAGTGAACGCCTCCCGGGCTTCACTCACACCCGATTGGGTTTCAGCGTATGCGGCCTCAAGCTCCCGGATTCGGCGTTGAAGGTCGGGCGATACATCGGCCGACTGATATAGCGCCTTCTGGTACTTGGTCAGCTTCTTGGCAAGCCGGATCCGGCGAAACTCCAAATTGCCCAGTTTCAGCTGCGCACCTTCCAATCGTTTGGAGAGCTTGATATAGCTGTCGTAGCGCGTCGTCAACTCACGCGCGGTCTGAAAAGACCCGATCATCAAGACGCGGAGGTTCATGACGTTTTGGTCTAAGAGCATACACGGAGTGAGTGAGTGGGGAGGCGAACCAGAACAGGCGGAAGGTACTTACTTTGGATTTTCAAGGCAGCTACGGCCTTCTGGTTTAGGACACGCTGTGAGTCCGACTGTTTTCGGAGGCGATCTCTCGCTTGGAGAAGGTCGGCGTTCTCACTTTCCAGCCGGCCAATTCGGTCGCGAGACTGAAAAGTCGCCAGGACTTCCCGGACCCGGGATTCGTCTGCTTGCTGGCTAGCCAGCCGGGCGGTCGCAGCCAACTCGGTGTTCGCTTGCTCTAGGCTGGCTACGTGAGCGGTCAGCGCAGCGACTTGAGCTTGCAGAGCAGCCAGGTCGGGTTGCCCGGGGCGATGCTCTGGGCCGGCCGGATGGGCATCCGGTCCTACGGCCGATGGCTGAGTATTGGCCGGGGAGTGACCCGGCACAGGAGCAATGGGGGCGTTGTCACGTTCAGACATAGAGGCGTTGAAAATCAAAGTGTGGGGAATGTGATGAGCGCGTGCCTCAACCGTTGTGCGGCTGCGACAAGGCTCAGGGGCGGCTGTGGTGAAGTGCTCCAGAAGTTAACGGACTAATGATGATGGATGCCCGCATCGGATTGGCTGAAATGTCACCCTTAGCCGGATGCCCAGACCGGTCAGTAATAAGATGCAATCTGGGGCTGCCAGGCGCACCTACAAGCGGCCAGGCGGCGCCAGGCTGGAAATCGGACCGGCGGACCTGACAAGGGGCGTGGATAGTCGGACAGGCGGGCTGAGCAGACGGGAGGACTATGGATGTTTGACGGCCGAGGCGCGGATGGCGGACGGCCAAGATGGCGGACTGTTCGTAAGGATGGAGTGAAGGGAGCCTGAAAGAAGAGGATTGTTCTAGTGGAAGGAGTAGGCACCTGGATCGTAGGAGAGGCTACCAAGGGATTGCTAGCGTCAGCGGCCGAGAGGCGCGGATGGGTGGCTATCCGGCCGAGCCGGCCGGGTACAATGTACCATTCGGACTGGTACCATATGGGTTCAGTGTACCGGCCGGGTTGGTACCATTTGGGGTTGGTGTACCGGCCGGACCGGTACACAAAGTCGGAGTTAGCCGGGTTGCGTTGGGTAAGGTACATGACTGGTCAGCCGTGTTATTTGAGGTAGGTTACACAAAGGGAGTATTGGACATAGGACAAATCAGTATACGTTTCGCTTTCTTAGACGCAAGTCGCTTTTATTGGTTCACGGCAGAGGGCTAACAAGGTCCCCTCTTGCTGTTATTGGTTTGCCCGGGGAAGGTTAAGTTAATCCACCGGAAGTCCCCTGACCGGGAGTCGCGGCGACTTCGTATACTCGCCTCAAGTCGCCCGTGTTTTGAACACGGTATTAAGTATTGGGAAGTGGTGGCATTTTGGCCTTCTGTGGAAGAGTGTGGAGTTGTATCTGCCTCATATACACATTTGGATTCGCCCTTCATTATTATTGGTTTAGCTGGCCGATTGATTATTCTCGGTCCAGCCGGCTTCAAGTGTCTTATTGGTTTAGCTGGCCGATCGACTATTCTCGGCCCAGCCGGCACTATACAAACTTCAAGTGTATTGCCAGACGAGCTCCCCGGTGACGATTTCCGCCCAGGAGCTACCCTAGTCCTAACCCTCATCTCCCTATTGGACGGATTTACACTTTTCGCCCTAGGGTCCACCAGGAGAGCTAACCACCCAGTACTGACGGGTACACAAGGTGAGCTTTCAACATGCAACATTCGAGCAGTCGCGATCAAGCGGATGGAAGCGACGATCCAGCCGGCCGGAAGCCGGATCGGATCATGACTCGGATGGACGGAGTACCCCCTCCGGTAGTTCTGGGACCCCCGTGGGTGTTCGCGTCTCAGGAAGATTTTCTGAGAGCGACTACACCACAGTATGATCTGCTGCCTCCCATAGATTTCACAAGGTGCGAGTTTCGCGACGTGGATGTGCTCGAGACAGGTGCGTGAGCAAGGGTAATAATGTAAAGGCTCCGACTGACTTTTTTAAATTACATGCAGGCCTGTGATGAGCTGCAGTGGTCTCCAAAGCTAGCCGTGCTAATCGGAAGCTATTTAAGGCCAGGCCAAAAATTATCAACTAGAGTCGGGTACAATCCTTGATATCGCATTTCTTCCCATATTTGACTCTAACGACCCCGTCCTGCTACCAAGAGACATCAAGTGGTAGGCATAGTTTTAAGAAGCAGGAAGTGCGTAAAGTTCTATATTAAATAACGAAATCGGATAGTGAGATATTTTCGCAATATGGTAAAGAACAGTAAGAAACAACTGTATGGGGATTGAGAAAGTCGGCAAATGGTGGGAAGTCCAGGATATCGTTTGCAACGTCGAATGTGATCGGTCATTTATCAGACGAGTGGACATTAGCCAGGTATCTCAGAAACTGAATGCGAGTTCTGGAGTTGCAGCAAACTTGCGGCCATGCCAATCAAGATCAGCGTGTATCTGACCATCTCTTGCTGAGGTGAATTGAGGGCGAGAGGCACTGCAAATTGCTATGTCCAAGAGGGTTGTCATCCCACCTACGAGGTCCATATCTGACCGAAGGGGATTAATGTTCCATCCACACTACCGGCCAATGCAGCTTAACAGTAACGCTCTCAAAAGAGAAGATGTAGGTTCAATTCCTCCCGTTGGCATTACGATTGCTCTGGGGTAGCTCCCATTTATGCGTGTTTAATCAGTACTACTAAAGCATGCAGTATGCAGCGCAGCGACTTGATGGCGTGGAACAAGGTCAAGCCGCGCACGATAGTGAAGACTTAGTACGGCGAAAAGTGCACCAAACGAGAAGTCTGCGATGGTTGGGATTGCTGTGACGCGGTTGTGCGAATATCGAGGCTCGACGACGGCGGTAGATGGCTTGGTTGCGTGCACGCCTCTTCTTGGCTCAGACCACGACGAATGTAATCCTTCACAGTCAAGATATAGTGGTCGGCATTCTGAGAAATGAGTGGCATCAACGACGTGTGGTTGTATGTCAATGCGCAGGTAATGGTTGCGATCATGTCGTACTTATCGTGGCTCCAGCGAAACGTGTCGGACATGATTGCCCAGAGCTTGCTAATGCGACCGTAATACATCTCCAGAATGATGCGGTCCGAGGAAACTCGCTTGTTCCACTGAATGTCATCGTTGGTGTGCTCGCCGTTTCGCGGCTTGCGCTTGCGATGAATTGTTCGCACGATTTGGTCAGATCCTTGGTACCCCCATGTCTACCAAGACATCCGTGGTCATCACCGTTGTCCTTGATGCCGATCTCGCCGATCGCGCTGTTCCTCATGTGCAGACTCTTGTGGAGATCTTTGCGTCCGAGAAGATTGCTGCTGTCGTGCGTTTCCCTTTCGCAGTACGGGGAGAGCGAAATACAGGTTCCCGGTAGAGCAACATACGTTTCCAGTTTCAATCAATAAATGTTGTGCTTCCCTGAAAAATATTTTTTGGCTTCTTCAAATTTCGCGCTTGGACGGTACGCCTCCTTGAACGGAAGAATCTAAGGAGCACATCACCTCTGGTTAGACAGAAAGTAAAGTGTAATAGGTGAGTAATGCACTGGCTGAGGAGAGGGTATGGAGGACAATCGTCATACTGCATTATATCATTGAGCTTGGCAGTAGTTATTATCTCATACTAAATATATTATTGTCGAAGACGGGCACTCGGTGCTGTCCACCGTTGAGTTTTTTCCCGCGGGATCAGCCTCTTGATGTCGCCGGCTTTCGTGCGATATGGACGGCCATGCAAGGCTTATACGATTTTCTTCTTCCATTGTGGCTTTGAAAGCGGTTTTAGGTAAGGATAGTTGATAGTGTGTGCATTAGTAAGATATGTTAGGGATGGTACAACTACTGATGGAGAACATGCAACTTATAACGTATTCGGCCATGAAAGCGATCCCCTGACATGACATGTAGGATGATTTTGTAATGTATATTCATTTTTTATTTTCTTCTAGCCACCGTTGCTGCACTTTATTAACAAGAAACTCCGCGTTTACCCGACGGACAAAAATGTCAAGAAGCTGGAGCCTACATTCCTCCACCACCTCTGCCGCATCATAACTCGATAGCACAACTGACTACGAGAAGTCCGCGGCAGATATTGTTGTCATCTATAAAAAGATTCTCAGTCAGACGAAAAGGGAAGAGTTTGTGAAAACCGATTCGCGAGTGGATACGTCGTCAAGGCCGACGTCGCTACACGTGACCTACAATTTGATATCGTCGTTCCAAGAATAGCTTGGAGCTTAAAATACATTGGATTGCTGGCGCGGGCACCTTTTTCGTACGAGCAGCTTTTTCTTTGAAGCAGACCGGCGGGATCTTTGAATTGGCCCACCAAGTCGACACCGGTAGATAATTATGAGTTTGCGGTGTAGTTGCTTTCAGAAATTCCTTCCGAGATGCGAACACCCATGGGGGCCTCCAGCTAGCGACTGTCGGAGGGGGTACTCCGTCATCCAGGTCTTGGCCGAACCAGCATGAAGCTGGCTGGACCGGATCACTTTCATTAACCTTGGCTGTGACGACTGGGATGAATCCCATCTTGTAATAAATCTCACCTTGTGTACCCGTCAGCACTGCGTTCGCTCTCCCTGGTGGACTCTAGGGGCGAAAAGTTAAAACACGCCCGTTTAAAGGTGGGCGAGGGTTAGGACTAGGGTTGCTCCTGGGCGGAAAATCTTCACCGGGAGCGGACTGGCGTTATACTTAAAGTTTAGTATACCGCAAATGCTGGATCGAGATTAATCGATCGGCCAGCTTAACCAAAGAAAACAAAGGGTTTACTCCAATCTTATGTGTAGCCAGGAAATCCAAACAATATTCCACGATCTTCCACAGTAAGCCAAACTTCACCTTACTTTTCAATGATGTTCCAAACACAACCGACTTGAATGAGTATAAGTTTTCTCAACGACTCGCGGTCAGGGGACTTCCGGTGGGTTCCTTTCAACCTTCCCCGGGTAAACCAATAACAACTCGAGGGGACCTTGTTAATCCTCTGCTGCACCAATGACGACTTGTGCCTTAGAAAGTGAAACGTATACTGATATTTATCCCTGGATCCAATATAAACCTTTGGTGTACCCTACCTAAATAGCTTGACCAGCTTGACCTGGACGGTTATGTACCTTACCCGAAATAGCGTGACCAGCTCAACCTGGACGTTTTGTGTACTGCACACCAAATAGCATGACCAGCTTGGATGGTCATCCACCTCGGCCTGGACGGTACCTAACCCTCGCCTCCAATTCCTTATTCATGTCCGCTCACTAATCTCCGGTGTTGGCTACTACGGGGACATGGCCTTCCTGGAGCCTCTTATCTGTCTCTTGACCAATCTGTCACCTATGGCCACCATCAACCGCCTTTTAGCCCCACTGCTGGTCAACTTCTGGTTAGCCTGACCCATAGCATCCGGATCACCTCCTTTAGCCTGTTTCCATCGGTCCGGCGCTTGCGAGTGTTCTCGAACACCTCCGGCATCCGCCATCCGATGTCTGTTAGTAGCCGACCCAGGCAGCTAGCTTGAGCTAATATTTCCACCAATCTGGTTAGTGGATTTATCCCCCATCAGTCCGTTAACCCATTCCGGGACCACTCCACCACAAGTTAGTTGTACAAGGCCACTAAGAGTAAGTTGTTGCACATTTTGGTACACTGTACTATCATTACTGACTACAGCAAGTCAGTGCATTACTTCCCATTACACTGTATTTTCTGTGTAACGAGAGGTGATGTTTTCAGAGCTCCATAGATTCT
>MIQA02019118.1:0-20311 GCA_001887855.2 Sclerospora graminicola
TGATTTGATGAAGGGCCCGGCCAAGAACTGGCTAAAACAGCTGAGCCGAGAAGTACGTTTGAAGTGGTCTCAATTGTGTGAAGAATTCGAAGAGCAATATTGCAACTCAGGGTGTCTGTCGCGAGACAGTATTACCATATGAAGAAAAGATCTGATGAAACACCGATCGAATTCTTACACCGGTTGAATGTTGCTGGTCTGCGCGCGAAAATGCCGATCAAGGATCCACGACACGCGAATATGGCTCGCGAGCATGTCGAACATTTATCGGCACTTTGGACAATCGTGACTTGGCTGATCATTTAATTCTGCTCCGTATAAGCATTGCGGAAGAATTGGAACTAACCCTGAGAACGCTACAGCGAGCCAAAAGCCGACAACCCAAGGTCGAGGTAGGATCGAACCGGTACCGGTCGAAACCACACCCAGCCACGGCAAGATACCAGCGGAACGACCAACCAGGGCGATCCGGATGATTAAGAAGGAATCGGACAGATCCAGTTCGGAAGAAGAAAGTGGCCAATCAAGTTTAGGCTCAAACGAGGAGCAGTATCGTCATATCTTTACGACAGAACCGGTATTCCGTCCGAGATCATCGATTAATGGCATTGATGGACGAAAATCCGGTGGGGCTCAACCTGATCAGAACCGACCCCGCAAGAAATGCGTAAACTGTGGGTCGACCAAGTATGGAGACCGTAATTGCTGGAAGAGAATCACATGTGGAAAATGTGGTCCTAAAGGTCACGTCTCGGATCATTGTTTTTTTTCGTGTGTAAAACTTGTGGGAAGATTCACGATGCCGGTGCTTACCCGATTGAAGAGTTTTCAATCAGATGCGCAAGTGGTATGTGCCGACTAAACATACTGGCATGCTCTCACCAGATGTCGAGAAAATGTTAAACAAGATCGCTCGCCAGGTTGGAATCTGGTTCGAGCCGAGCGATCTACGTTCTGCATTTATGCATATGTCGGTAGCGGAGATAAGTTTGAGGAAAAGGAGATAACCGACAATACATGTTCTAATTCAAATTGCATCGATCGATGTCCGATTCACAGTCTCAGAGTGGATGAATATTCCCGATCGGACGTGATCATGGAGTTGGATCTACTGCCCGGCGAATCCCGAGGATACTGGAATTATCACTCTCCCGACAAGTGGTTTAAACAGGCAAAAGCTAATGGGAAGATTAACAACGAAAAAGCCACTATTCTATTTGACTCTGGAGCAGAAGTCTCGATTATCAACCCCGCCTTTGCTCGTATGGTGGGATGTCGTATATACAGTAACCAGAGGCAAGAATGTGTTGGGATCGGCGAACGTTCGTATATGACTGAAGGGCGGTCACGTGTAAAAATCACTCTGGCAGGCTCCCTTGTCTATTATTTCAACGCTTGGGTTGGCCAAGACGCGATGTTGGGAATGGATTTCATGGTGCCAGTAGGTATATGGCTTGATCTGTCTCATGGGACCCTGACCCTCCCTGACGAGGTGCAAATACAGTTAGCCGGCCGACGTCCATTATATGGTACTCATATGCGGATGCTCAAAATGGGTCAGTATGAAAACATTGAGGTAGCCCGATCAGTTGATGTGATGATTTGGTCGAGCGATCGGCAGCAGAAATTGTGGCTAACCCGTGGTGAACGATGGGTACCAAATTTCGTAAAGGGCATTGGCAGATCAAGTTATATCAGGATTACCAACATATCTGATCAGTCGTTAATCGTTCCCGAAGGTATGATCCTAGGGATGTAGTTACCTGAACGGAAAGTACCTCGGCAGATTGGGTATGTCTCAGTGGGATCACGAAGATATATCGAATGGCAAAATCTGGCTTATCAAGCCACCACAGATCTGATCAGTGACGAGGACCTGGAAGACGAAGATACCTCACCATTGGTTGAGAAGCCGGAATATGCTATTCCGACCAAGCTGTTGATCAGAAGACCGTCGGTGGAAGAGACAGGGGAAAGCCGGATCAAGAAAGGTCCACAGATTTTGAGCGTTATTGGACTTGGCCCACCGAAAGCAGCAGATCCAGAGAGTGAAAATGATGGTGACGAGTTTAGAAACGATTCGGAGGAGAAAAAGGAGAATGAACTGCGATGTCGTTGAAGACAGGTGAACCCGATTATACACCAGTCGGATGATTCACAAGGGCCGACCCACATAATACCGAACCGGAGGAAATAGATCCGTAGAATGAACAAGTCTGTATACATGAAGGTGGTGATCAATACATTGAAGATATTGAGAAGAAGATGGCAGTTTTGCCGAAAGTATCACCCAATGTACCAGAGGTCGCCCTGGAGGATCCACAGGTCGGTGATCCCGAAGCAAACATCCCCGAGCAGATCAATCAACTAAAGAAAGAAGATCATCCGGAAAAGGCGTCATTTATTGATTGGGAAGGGCAATGCCCTACCCCCAGCTGCTTATGGAGCCGTTTGTGATATAGACGTTGGAAATGCGAGACGATCGCTCAACGTTGTCGCAAAGTCGCGCCACAATACCGGGAAAGGTTATCCGATTTGATCAAGGGCTTGTTGAGTACAAAAATCATCCGACCTTCAACATCGCAGTGGGCATCACCGATTGTGATTGTGATAAAAAAGAATGGGGTTGATATTCGACTTTGTATCGACTATAGAATGGTGAATCGCCTCACGAAGTTGATGGTCTATCCGATGCCCCTTTAAAGTCTTATGGTTTTGTTCGCTAGACATGGCTAGCGGGTTCTGGGTGGTTTCAATGACTGATCGTGCTCGAGAGATTTCAGCTTTCGTTACACCTTTCGGCCTTTTCGAATGGAACCGGATACCGTTTGGGTTGAAGAATGCTCCACAAATCTATCAGAGATTGATTGACAATGCTCTCTACGGATATTTCCAGATCAGTGCCGATCGACCACCGATCTACATGATGTGTTTACGGAGGGTGAACCGGACCAAGATCAGAGACGATCAGTTTTGGGAAGGCGATCACATATAGACATCTTGGTTACGGCAACATCATGGGATATGCTATGTGATAAGGTCAAAGGACTCCTTGACACTTGCGAACGTTGAAATGTATCCTTCTGGGGCCAACCCAAGGTCGCTTACCTTGGCCATAATGTGTCGATTCAGGGCTTGGAAGCAAACCCGAAGGACTTGGGTGCTCTCAGTAACCTGCCTTTTCCCCGATCACTGAAGGCTATGCAGTCTTTTCTCGGATCCCTGAATTATTATAGCCGGTTTATCGAAGACTTCTCGATATATGCCGCTATATTATACGAATTGAAGAAAGTGGATATCATGGACTACGAGAACGTGATCGAGTGGGAAAGTCACTAAGTGAGACTAGTCGCAAAACCGAAATCAACGAATCGAATTTCAAGACTGGATCGCTGATCGATCGAACTGTGCCAGAGTCAGAAGGTCATATTATCTCAGTGGACCTTGGAGATCATCAAATGCACCAAGGGTGAAGAAGAAATTCTCGGTACGCTAGCAGCCAGTATCACACCCCGATCAGAAGTCGATGAAGCCCTGATCGAGGTCGCTCCTCGGAAACAACCGCGAGAATCGATCATTATACCCCCACCGGTAGTCGGCTCGGATGAAGACTTGATCGTCATAAGTTTCGATGGATCAGCGAGCGTGAAGAGAGGCGTTGGGCCGTATAGTCCGTTGTTGTGGAAATTGCCGGAATGGACTATCATATCAGCTAGTTCAGATTATACCCCGGGCATCACAGTCAATGAAGCCGAATACCGTGGTCTGCTGCTAGGTTTGGATCTCCTTCAAGAACAAAAGAGTGGAAGGGTAATCATATGTGGAGACACAAATCTGGTGATCCGGCAGATCACTGGAGAAATCGATTGCAAGGCTCCGCACTTGAAGTTGTTAAATGATCGCGTTATGAAAACCCTACGTGGATGGCCAAATCATGACCTCTTACACGAGAAACGCGACTGGAATAGGAGTGCGGATCACCTAGCCACGATGGCCATGCGTGATCAGACTGGATTGATGATTACCGATAAAGCATTGCTGGAGGAATTGGTCGAGATTAATAGGTTGACCGAGCTGTTTCATTCGGAAGATAAACGGGAGGCAGCGCAAGTCTCGATCATGACGAGGTCACGAGTCAGATCAACACCCAGCAGGCCACTTTCTCGAGAAAGTCTAACCGAAGCAATCGTGCAGGAGATGCGGATTGAAAGAATTCTCAAGGCACAAGACGAAGAAAATTGGATTGTTGATCTGAAAGCTTTTCTGAATGGAGACTTGGAAAAAAATTATTTGAGCGAGAATGAGGCAAAGAATTGTGTTAAGATCTCTTCCAGTTACGAGATTGATAAAAACGATTTATTGTTCTATTATTCTCAAGCTGATCAGGCTGACGCAGACCTGGACCGATCAGCGAGACTGGTGATTCCGGAGACCTTGCAAGCAGATATCTTGCATCAATATCACGTCAGTTTAGAGGGCGGTCACCAGGGTGTGGGTCGGACGTACCACAGGATTTGCAAACACTTTCACTGGACAGGTCTATATCGAAGTGACCAAAAGTTTGTCGGAACGTGTACAGACTGTGAAACCGGGAAGGGTATGCCGAATTTCCGGGGTAGATCACCCGGGAACATCCAGGCGACTTACCCTTTCCAAGTGATAGCGATGGATCACATACCTTCCTTGCCGAAATCATTCAAAGGCAATACAGAACTGCTGATTTGGACTGATCTGTTCACGGGATTGGTGATCGCGAAAGCGGGATCTACCCGAACAGCCCAACAAGTCGCCTGCAATTATGAGGAATGTGTCTTTAGGCGGTTTGGAGCAAGTGAGGTGATCAGGCACGATCGGGAACCAGGTTTAATGGCCGAAGTTTTCCGATCATTCAATCAGATGCTTGGTCAGAAACAAAGCGCGACCATGGCCTATCTTCCGCAGGCGAACGGTTATGCCGAGCGTATGGTGCAGACGCTAACCAGAGCTATTAAGATGTATGTCGCGGATTCTGCTCAACAAGATTGGGATGAGTATGCAGAGAGACTGGTGTTTGCGTTAAATTCTTCTTTCGATCGGATCAGGGGAGATACTCCGTTTTACTTGGCGTATGGTTGGGACCCCCGATCTACTATCGAATCGGTGATTCCCGTCGGATGTACCCGAGGTCGAGATCGCGAAGCTCGTCGATGGCGTATGGGACTCCAGCGCCATTACCAGCATGCGCGGGAACAAGTGAATGAACGACTGCGGAGGGCGATCCTAGAGAGAGCTGATCGGAATAACGATCAAGCCGATTCGCATAATATTGAACCGGGATCAAGGGTCTGGCTTTACTCGGATCGTGTGAAAGAAGGATACGCCCGGAAGTTAGCGCATCTGTGGCATGGACCATTCCGTGTGTCTGAATTGATCGGCGACCATGCCGCCCGGTTAATCACTGCGGTACTGATTACGGAGTTTTCCCGATCGTTCACTTGTCGAAGCTGAAACTGGTCCGGGAATATCCTGATCGCCCAAAACCCAGGTTGTCTTCCGATGATCAGCCAATGTTTGATTTCGACGAGGCTCTCTTGCCAGAGGATAGTTGGAAAAGAATGTTGGATCGAAATGAATTTGAAGTTGAGACGATTCTGGATACCCGATCAGGCAAAAGGACCCGATTTGGTCGAACCCATCGTGATTACTTGGTTCAGTGGAAAGGTTATGACGACCCAGCATGGGTGGATGAACGGGACCTCAATTGTGGAGCTTTGCTAAGGGAGTTTGAACGCGATCGGGTGAGACGAAACCGATTTGGAGTTATGCAAACTCACGAAGAAGGTGGTCAGGAGTCACAATAGTCTGATTTGACACATCTCGATGGATCACCCAATGATAATGGTCCAGCTAGGTCGAGACCAAGTAAAAAAAGCTGCTTCGGAGTCAACGGACATGCATATATATACATTGACGATTACATTCACGTACATATGAACAATTGGAGACAAAAAGATGAAGACAACACTGGGAATTGGAATAGGGCGTTTTTGGAAGTGGAACATAAGAATCATCAGAAAGTTATCGTGATATATTAGCAGTTAAGAGAATGAAATGGAAATTGGTTATCACGATAACTACGGGTCATACTTCACGCGTAGACGGGAGATCTGGAGCGCCGAATGATCCATGGGGCTTAGGCGGTATTGGTTTTGCCATAGGTCTTGACGATCGACAAAGTCCAAAGCATCTTGCAACGTGCCGATCGGAGTCGGGTGTCCATGACCGGGATTCATTCCCCGCCGTCGGCCGTAATACCTGGTGATTTCACCCGGCGAATAGGCAGCTGCAGCACGGCGGGGAACAGGAAGACGTCCAAGTCGCACTCACCGATCAGGATCCCATCCACTACGAAATCACAGGTCGCGGCCCAAGAAGCCCCAGCTTTGCTACGTCGACGCTTGCGAGCATGGAAGTACGACTCAAGCCAAGCATCCTTACACATAGTCGGAGTGATCGCGAAGAGATGAGTCGCCTCCCATAGCGCCTGACCATGGTCCCGGCAATACAAATCCAGGTGTCCCTTCAGAGCTCTGAACCAGTGGCGATTAGGAAAGTCCAATCCGGGCATAGGCTTCGAGAGAACCTACCAAGGCTTTGAATTGATCAAGAGCTCGATGATCCTAGGTTTCAGCAGTTGAGGTTGCCAGTCTTCTTTCTTGGGTGTCGACGACCTGGCCGGAAAAATCCACCTTGGCGGACGGGACCAACAGCGAGGAACGATTTTTCTCATTATCAGGAGGGCCAGAGGCGTTAGGTCCCACAACTGAGGAGGACCCAAATCATTCGAGGCAGCTCGGTGGAGAAGAATGAAATGACTGACCAATGGCGTCGAATTAGCGACACAACCTAGTGTCTTGTTCCTCGATGAACCCAGAAGTGGATTAGATGCAAGGGCTGCCAAGCTTATTATGGATGGCTTGCTCAAAGTGGTGAATACTGGTCGTACTATTGTGTGTCCAAGGCTGCCGGGTCGCCACCAGGTCCTTCGACGGTTTCCCTTGCAAAACGACGTACCGGTCCATAAATTTATTCTTCGGGTCATAGCTGTAGTCGTCCCGCTTGAGCGGTGATTTATCCGCTGGGATGAAGACGCCAGTGAAGTCGGCCGGTCTAGCAGTTGGTGTCGCATCTTCGGTCGGAGAATCACCAGAGGCAGGTCGCTTGTCTTCCAATTCATCCTCTCCATCGCCGTCCAAGTCAAGCAAAGCGATGGCCCGAGTCAACGAGGCTGATCCCGGCGAGGTCGTGACCGAAGCTTGACGATCAGCGCTGCGTGACTTGGCTAAAGCAGTTCGTGTTCGCTCGTCCAGATCCGTCGACTCGTCGTCAGAGTCGGCGACGAAGCGAGATCGTTTAGCCGGAACCGTTTTCCTCTTCGGATGACTTGCCCGTTTGCGCTTCGCCGAACCCAGGGACGACGAGACCGGTCTCGAAGCCGGTGGCGGACTAGACGGTGTGGGTTCAGGAGCCGCCGTTTCGCTGATCGCTGGTTGATCAACATCCACGTCAATCGGTGGAGAAGAAGGGACAGAAAAGGTTGGCGACGGCGGACCGGATCCAAGAGACTTGTGGGATTGAGCGCCAGCTGGGACAAGAGAACTGACTAGCTCGGGTAATCCGCGTAAAGCCGTCCGAAGCGACCCCGAATCAGCGTTCGGGTCAGTCCACCTGTCCATCGTCTGATGAGCGATCTTCTTCAAGTCGTCATGGCGTTGGGTCCAAGCGCGCTCATCAAGCTCCAGGGTCTCAAATTTAACCCGAGCAAGATTCAGCTCGCGCCGATTATCGTCAGATTCCTTCTGACCTTCACGCAACCGTCTCTGGATACTGAAACGGCCGATGTGAGAATCGGAGAGTTGATTCACCAGGAGTTTGACTTGCTCGTCTATATGGCGCATCTCGATCTCCAAACGCTCCACTTCCTGAGCGGTGCGAATCCTGTCCCGAAGTAACTGGTCATGGTCGCGACGGTGGTCATCGAGCAGTTGCAGGTGGCCCACCATCTTGACCATCGAATGTTTTATAGCCTCGATGCGCTCATCTGAAAACAAGGACAAAGAAAGTTATATACTTACTATGGATGAAACAGATGGGTTGAACAAACCATGGTGATAGACAACGAGTGAACCATCGACTGCAACGAAGCAACAGTGTCAGAAGGTTTCGCCGAGACACGCAAGGCAGCAAGATCAGCAGACAATTGATCTCGCTCAGCCGTTATGTCCTGGGCGCGGTTCGTCATATCTAGCAAGTCGCGGTCTTGGTCGGCGCGAAGGGTGGCAAGCTTGTCGTGATCCACTCGTAAAGCCGATAGTCGTTGTACCAAGTCGGCAGAGTCGCTTTCCAAACGATCTATGATCGCCCGCCGATCGAATAATTCGGCGCGAAGTGTCCGGTTGGCCTCACATAAGGAAATCAATTCGGGAATCGCGCTTTGAAGCCCCAATCGTAGTCGACTAGTCTTCACAGGACAGCGAGAGCGATCCAGTCCCTTCCACCAAACGAGCCAGTTGCTCCAGATAGACAACGGGACGGCTCGGAGAGGGGCGCGCGGGCAAACTCAAGGGCGGACGATAAGAAGTTAGAGCCGTCGCTGGAGAGATGAAGCTGGTCGTGATCGCAGTTGCAGTGGTCGAGGCCGGGGAAGTCACAAGACTGGCTGTGCTTGGTCCTGGAGGCGAGACGTTGGCTGGAGAGGCAGGGAAGGAAAGAGGAGGCCGAACCGAATAGGACATGACAGCCAAGTAGAAGATTCCGAAATGGGTGATTCCGAACTGCAGACGTTGCGCGGCTGCAGTTAGGCGCAGGGGCGGTAGTGGTAAAGCGATCTGGCAAAAGTTAAGAATAAGGTGGACCACACCTACCCGTTGATTGGTGACGATGGGAACACCCATCAAGATGGGACTGTTTGATGGGTGGGACAGGCTGATTCCGTACAAGATGAAAGGTGGTTGGCAACGGGCTGTTGTAACTGTGAAGGAATAAGCCGAATACCGTTATTACGCCTGGTCCCGGATATCAATGGAATAGCGAATGTCACGGTCCGATCGGGATATTGGATGTTGGGTGGAGTTCACGTGGACGTGCAAGACTAGATCAACCGAGACATACTTGATGTACAGCATCAATGACGGAGTGATATATCAGGAACAGCAGAATCCGGTCATCGGAATGAGTCGTGGATGATACAGATGTTGAAGTCAAATGTCATATGGAAATCTCGGCCTGATAAGCCGAGTCACTTAACTCTGCCCTAGAATGTGAAGATCGGACACAGGACAAAGCCGGATACATAGAGTGGCGAGCCGTACGAGCCTTACTAAGCTGGGGCAAGTGGTGAGAGTCGATGGATCCATCCAGAATCAACGTAAGAAGGTCTGATCAGGTTCAATGTCAAGATAAGTGCTGAGTCGGTGCGACCCTTGCGGTCCAACATGCAATGAAGGTCAAGGATACAGTCGAACGAACTGGCAATGTCGATGTTGTGATGACCCTGAGGTGTTTTGAGGTGATCTGGGGCTCATCGTCCTGATCACCGCCCCGATCACTGTGCTGATCATTATGCTGATCATGATCGGAGCCGATCAGCCCCAAAATCAGTTTCCAGGTGTGAAGAGAGACGGAGTTTTCAGTTAAGATGGGTTTAATATGAGGCGAACAGTGTCTGGGAGGCAGATCTCGAGCTAGTTCCAGGCTGCTTTTCGAGGAATCTGGATGGTTGAAGACTGCCATAGAGTTTGACCATAATCAGTCCAGAAGTGGTACGGATCAGGTTGAAGGTGCGACAAAGATGTGTAAGGTGGTACAGCAAAGAGTGTCATTAGTGTGGCCATACTAATTTCGCACTCAAAATGTTGCATGCATCGAAATTAGTGTGGGCTCCGGTAATTCTGCACCCACGCTAATAATGTCGCTGCGAAATTAGTATAGGCCACACTAATCGTGTCGTGCAAAAATAGCGTGGTTTCAGCAGTGTGCATTTTTCTCTACGGGTATAATACACTTCAATTACAATTTTCTAATAAGATAGAGGAGCAAGCTCAGGGGCTCACCCTATGATATTCAGACCAGAGGACTGAATTAGAATGTGGATAATTACGTATCTAGGTCGTGAGTTGTGAGGTGTAAATAATAACCACTTGTTCGATATAACCTAGATCTCAACCACCACGTTGGTAACATTAATGTGTTGATAACGTTACTTCTGTAAGTGCATTATTATTATCCCTATGTGAGTATTACTAATAAAGAAAGAGTAGCTTGTCAATATTATCTTTTTGGTGCTTCTTCCCCATCAATGCTATATCATTCTTGCTAAGCAATCACTATGATGTTGCTCTACCATTCTTGCTAAAAACAATCAATGATTATGCTATGGGTACTAAATTAAAAGTACTATCATTGGAGTTCGAGGTGGCATGTAATAGGAGCATTAACGGGGGAAAATGCCAATAGAAAAATCGAATAATACGATGATTTTCTAAAACTGTATTGCACTAAGCTTCATAGTGTAAGTGAAAATACAAATATGGAATTCCCCCCATTTTTCTTTTGCATTATTAAACAAATTCTTGCAGAAACGAAAGAGTTCATCGACACTTGGTACAGGTCGATTAGAAAGTGCGTGCTAAGAATTACGAATTTTGGCCATAAACAGAATGCGAAATAAGTTTGACTTATTTTGGAATATTGAAAAAGAAAAATTAGTGTGGCCCATGGTATTTGCGCAGCCACACTATTTTCCCACCCACACTAATGACACTTTTTACTGTTCTGGCGCAACCGTGCGACGAAACGAACAGGATCGAAGTATGAGGTAGGCACATGAGTTGGTGTACGGTACACTAGGTATAGGATATTGCATATATAATAACAGGATTGAATTTACCCCCTAAGCAAAGAGTCGCTCCGCCACGTGTCGCGGTCATTGAGAGCACAGAGCTAACTAGGCCCCTGTAGCTCAACTTAATTCCCGGTTAAGACGCGCTTAGACGCATTTTGGGGCCCCGGACGGGTTTTGTTTAGGTTTTCAACTCTCACTCCCTCACGCGCACGTGTTTGGAACACGTTACATCATTTTGGAAATGTTTTGTGGAGATAACGTTTGTGGTTTACTGTGGAAGATCGTGATTTTATCGTGATTTTCGTGGTTTCTCGTTATCTCTCGTTCTTATTGGCTGGCCTGATCGGACGTAGTTCCCCGATCAGTGCCTTAGATACTCTAACACAAAGTATCGACCCTGAATCGTTCTCCGGTGAAAATTCCCACCGAGGACACCCCGTCTCGAGAGGGCCATCCCCTCCGACCTGATCAAGATCATCCTTTTTATCAATGAGTCCACCTGAGTGAGTGTAACCACCCCCGATCAATGGGTACACAAGGTGAGATGAAGTTAAGCATGGATTCTATCGTACATGACGACCGGTCGGATAACCGGGAGGATCGGATCAGTCATCATAGTGATGATTCATCCGATCCTGATGGCGATAAGGATCAACAGAGTACCCCCTCCGATAGTTGGTCGTCCGGGCTAGTGGGTATTCGGTTTCCACCCAAGACTTCCGTCCTGGATTTGGAAATCGGCCCCACCACACCTGGCCTTTAGAAGAGAAAACAAGAGTGAGGAGGAAGGGGGCGCTGCCTCATCGTCGGCATTGACGAGCTTGAAGACGAGGTTGAGGACGAGCTCCGTGGCAAGGACGAGTTCGATATTTGCGCGACCCTTTAAGGATGAGAACGCTAAAATTGGAGCGAACTGTGAGAATCTCTCTCTCGTGCGCGCCAAAATAGTTAGTATATGAGAGGTCGAATTTACACGAAGTGGTGCAGTAATTCTTCTCTTTGATTTTTAAAATTGAAATGTATCCAAAATAATCAGCAAATTTGAGATATACAAATGTAGACAATGACATTTATCCCGGCACGTGTCTATTATTTAGCTAAACGAAAAATATTCATATTTTCGCGAATTCATCACGCAATCGAAATTATTCACTATTTGCGAGTGTGGTCTAATGTGCTCTCGTGCTGATTTCTCGCTTCCTTGAAATATGGTTTGATTTCTAAGCTGCCAAATCCATGCCATTGCTATACCACATATCCCCCACCATATCGGTGCATATTGATCAATCCCATCCGTGCCTTGGATACCATGCTTTTTCATCTTCACTTCTTCTGGTATTTTTTCTACTGGTGGCGCTCTTCGTACGGCAATAGCTTCTTTGTACGCCTCCACGATCATTATTCCTGACCATCGCTGAAGAAGCCGTCTCCAAAAGGCTTGATCCCGATGACATTCCCAGAAAATTTGATGCGCATCTGACCCTCGAATACCACAGTCTTCGTCCAGTACACAAATCTGGGAAGTTATAGTTCGACAGTTAAAAGTGTTTAATTGACAGGTGGCCATACGGAACATCACCCAAACCTGGTAGTCAGTTAAAATATGATCATGATGCCACACCTGTTGGGGATTCTGATCCTGAACTATTGCTCATCAGCCATTCCTCGTCCATTTCTGTTGCCACCTGTCCAATATGGGTGGTAACGATTGCGCTATTCCACGGTGATATAGTTATCGGAAGGCTTTCCTTGGAAAATGATACTCTCCCTATCTCTGCTGGTGCCGCCATTGCTCAGCCAATATCGTGAAGTTTCGGATGCGGTGAGAATATTATTTTGCTATGAAACATTTTCTTCCACTCCTCATCCGAAAAGCAATTCTCTCCTCAATAACGTTCCAATACACCCCGGTTGACTGTTGTTGTACTGTTACCTTGTGCGATGATCCAATTTGAACACCGTCCTAACATCCGCGATATCGCAGTTGCCACGAGAAATCCAAGAGAATCTTTGATCCTTTACATACCTATCGTAGGTGGGGTAGCAATGATGAATTCGTGGAGACGCCAGAACAATCGTACCTATTCAACGGACTATTTTCGTCCTCGTCGTACTGTCATCTGGTATAGGAATCGTTGGTTAGTCTTGTGACCCAATGTCGAAACTACTTATTTCCTTGATCTTATCTTATTTGCGAGGAGACATCACGTCAGCAGGGACTTCTCTTATCCAAGGATTTTGGGCCCAATTGTATGTCCCCCAAAATAGGTGAAACTGGGTAGGTAGCAAATCGTGATATGGGACATTTTCCAATTCTTTGCGAGCTCGGATCTCGTCTCGCGCTCGCATTCCTTCGGAGGATCGGTCGGTACTTGTGTTAATATCACGTATCATAGGGGGGAGGGTAGGTAGCAATGGGTAGAGTCTATTAGATCCTGGGTTGGTTCCAACCACTGACATACCTCTTTTTCCAGCGCATCTTGTAGGTGGTTGTTGTTTGACTTTGCATTTGTTTGAGGTGATATGGTTGGTGCACGTCTTGACTCCGAACCTATTTTCCTCCAGGATAACCATGCTGCTTGATATTTATCCCTTGGTCCAATAAGCTGAAGTGTGGCATATTTCAGTCTCTGTACATTGAGAGGTAGCGGAATCGATATTAGTCCTAACCCTCCTTCCCCCGTTTTTGGCGTGGAAATCAATAGAGGTGACATTTTGTGTCAAGGTGCTGGTCCTGCTATAGTTTTGGTCCAGATGATTTTTCTTGTAAACGCATCAGCTGTGTCATAATCGCCGACGATGGTGCGAATGCCGAGCGGTGAGCATTATTGCTGGAATCACATGTTAAACAGTAATACCCGTTGATCGATTGATGTCCCGCAATTTGTTGCTATGGCTAGCTGTCGCTGAGTATTTCTGATCCGAAGAGCCCAATTTCGGTTAATGAGGTCACTGTAGCTGACTTCGTACTCTAAGTAACGAACCAATTCATCCGCTGCCAAAACTGGGAGGTAGCACATCCTCCAACTTCGAAATGTTGGACATCATTACCGCTGCTGCTTTGTCCATTCGCCAGCCGGTAACAAACCCTTGTTGCGTGTCGCCGATGAGCTGAACTAAAACTGTCTGAAGGCGCAAAGCTAAAATTTTAGCAAGTATCTCATAGCTGGTCTGCAATAATGAGATAGACCGGTAGTCTAGTGCATCAAATGCATCACCTTTCTTACGTAGCCGCATTACCAACGCCTTCAGGAAAGAAGCCGGAGGAGATAATCCTTGTAATAGTGAATCGTACAACGTCTGTAGAGACATTCACGTAGAGTTCCTATACCTCAGTAGAAACATTAACACTTAATATATATGCACATATAAGTGCAAGTGTAGCGGATTCAATGCCACTTATTCTCTTGTGTGTTAATTCTTTAAAGAGTACCAAGGGTAATGCTTCTTTATTAGTTAAGAGAGGTAATTCTTATAAAGGGTAAATGTACTAAGACAAGCCGTTTACTCCAACAGCCCCACTGGATTGGATGAGTACATTTTTGTAATTTAAAATTGACAGTTGCTCGTGTGGGTTATACGTTAATATACAATGAAGAAGATATCCAAACATAAAAGCATTAGACTGTGTAATCTGTTCTAAGTCATAAATCCGGTTCCGTGCTATGCGGCAGTTTACTGCTGATAGCTCGGACTACCATGGCTCGAATTAATTAAACAGTACTAAAATCCACGTGTCGTCTTAGTAAGCCATTATAAGCTTAAGATCTAATACACGTAATATCAATTTGATGTTCGCTATTCATTTGTTTATGTCAGATTCGGTGTGTCAACCAGGGAAAACCTCACATAGTTTGCGTAGGAAAACCTTAAGCTGTTCAAGCTTTTCATTTTGTTTAAGTATGTCAAATTGGTTAGTAAACCAGGGAAAACCTCACATAGTTTGCGTAGGAAAACCTTATGTTGTTCAAGCTTTTGATTTTGTTTAAGTATTCCAGATTAGGTTAGTAAACCAGGGAAAACCTCGCATAGCTTGCGTAGGAAAACCTTAACCAATTCATGCTTTTCATTTTTGATTAAGTATTTTAAATTTGGTTAGGAAACCAGGGAAAACCTCGCATATCTTGCGTAGGAAAACCTTAAGAGAATTGGTTGTCTGGTTTGTATGATTGCTTAGACATTCTGTCACGAGTTGTAACACCAAGTTTATTTCTTAAATAAAGGAATTGAGGCTTTGGAAGTGCCTTGGTAAAAATATCGGCTATCATGTCCTTTGTATTGCAATACGTTATAGTGAACTGTTGTTGTTCTACTTTTTCTTGTACAAAGTGATAGCGTATATCGATATGCTTAGATCTACCGTGCAATTCAGGATTATTTGCAAGTTTAATGCAACTTTGGTTGTCTTCGTGAATTATTGTTGGTTTTGTGGATTGAAATCCAAGTTCACTTAGCAGGGTCTTTAGAAATATTACTTCCTGCATGCAATGACAGAGTGCAATATACTCAGCTTCCGTTGTGGATAGAACCACAGTATGATGTTTTCGAGAAAGCCAAGAAATTGGGCTTTTACCGATCATTGTCACAAAACCACCAACAGATCGTCGAGTATCTGAGCAGCTCGCATAGTCAGAGTCTGAAAAAGCGGTAAGACTGTCCGTGAGTTGACGGGTAGTCTGCTGGATTGTTCCACCCAGAGTTAGTCCGTGGCTTGTTGTGCCATGCAGGTATCTGAAACCTCGAACTACTGCTTTCCAGTGTTTTTCTCCAGGGTTGGAGAGGTATTGACTTACTTCTCTCATGTAGTATGCAAGGTCAGGGCGAGTGCCTATCATAAGATACATGAGGCTGCCGACTGCCTCGCGATATGGAATGTCTTTCATCATATTTCTTTCAGCTTCTGTTTGAGGGCTCATAGCACTAGACAGTTTTATGCTGCGGTCAACTGGTGTAGTGACGGGATACGTCACAATGTTTTTAAAGCGATCCAGGACCTTAGTAGCATATTTCTCTTGGTGGATGAAGATTGTTCGGTCTTTGCGGTTCCGCTCTATGGACCAACCGAGCAAGTACTTCACCTCCCCTAAATCTGTCATATTGAAACGCTTCTTCAAGGCAGATTTGATTTCATTGACGAGGGCAGGTGTTGGAGCGATGATCAGTAGATCGTCAACATAGACTGCAATATAGCATGTCTGATTATGGAGCGATCCGACAAAGACACATCGATCTTTGATGAGACGTCGGAATTTGATGCTCTCCAGGAATTTCGCGAGGGTTTGATACCACACACGGGGTGCCTGTTTGAGTCCATACAAGCTCTTCTTGAGCTTGCACACCAAATGCTCTTTTCCTGGGATTGTAAATCCTTCAGGTTGCTCCATATAAATTTCTTCATCAAGAAAACCATTGAGAAAAGCAGTCTTCACATCCATTTGGTGAATTTCATAGTTAAGTATCGCTGCTATAGTAAGAAGAAGACGAAGGACTTCCATTCGTAGCACAGGGGCAAAAATTTCTGTGTAGTCAATACCAAACTGTTGGAGAAAACCTTTTATTACTAATCGAGCTTTAAATCGGTCTACTTCGCCGTTGCCGTTGTATTTGACAACCCAGACCCATCGGTTTCGAAGTACTTTCCTTCCTGATGGTCGGGGTACAAGTGTCCATGTGCCGTTATCATCATGAGACTTGATCTCGGATTGAGCAGCATTGAACCAGTCTTCAGCATGAGAAGATGTCATAGCTTCGCGGAATGTACGCGGCTCGGCAATATAGCGAATAGCTAGTAGAGTGTAAATGAGATTGACCCGACGATGTTCGTCTGCAATATCCTCAGAACTATTTAAAAGAGGAACGGATTTTTCAAGGGGAACGTCATTTAGTTGATCTATGTCATCAAACTTGCGCTTGGTGCCTCGTTGGGATTGTTGTGTAATAAAACTATAGGTTTGCTCGTTTCGGTGCAAAGCATCAGCCAAGGATGGCAAGTGTAGTGAGGGATTCGCCGGCTTAGAGGCAACATTCTCTGTAGGTTGATGAGTTACATTATAGGGTGCTGTAGGCAATATAATACGATCCGTATATGGGGTAGTTTCATCCCTATTAGATTGTTCTAGCTCTGCGGATCGATTTGACTTATCTAATCCTGATTCTGTCGTCAAAAATGTCAAGGAGGGGAATACGGTTTCGTCGAAGGTAACATCACGGCTGTAGATAATCTTTCCAGTGGAAACATCAAGTAGTCGAAAACCACGCTTATGATCGGGTAGACCGAGATACATGCAAATAGTAGCACGTGGATCTAGCTTGTCCCGATGTGTTTCTGGGGCGTGGACAAGAGCTTTGCATCCAAAAACACGGAGATTCATGACGGAAGGTTTCTTGTCATAGCAAAGCTCATAAGGCGTTTTGTTATTCGTAACAGAGCTGGGGGTCATGTTCACCAGGTCTGTAATGTGGCGAACGCATTCAGCCCATAATCCACGAGGTAATTTTCCATCAAATAGGGTAGCCCGAACGCGTTCCATATAGGTACGCATTCTTCGTTCAGCTACGCCATTCTGTTCGGGTGTGTATGCCATTGTAAATTGCGTTTTGGTTCCGTATTTTTTCCACAACGTTCGACCAAGTTTTTCATACTCCTTCGCATTGTCAGCTTGAAGAGTTTTAATTTCAGGGTCATATTAATGGACGTATATTGGATAGTGTGAACATCAGAGCGAAAAACATTAAGCGCCTTGCAGCGAAAGTCTTCGTAGCATTCAATAATTCTGAACGAACTTTGATAATATATGTGACTGCGAAACGCGTACAGTCATCAATAAAGATTAGAAAATAGCGACAACCGGTTAGACTTGGTGTCGGCATTGGACCACATATATCACTATGAACCTTTTCAAGAGGAAATTTTGCACGTTCAACGATTTTATTTAGATTAAATGGTTGACGGTGTGACTTTGCTAGTGAACATGAAGAACATGTAATATCTAGTTGCGATCCTACTCCATCGAGTTCATGATCGATGATCGCTTCATTCTTAGGCAAAGCCTGTAATATACGAAAGTTAGGATGACCCATTCGTTTATGTAAACGTAAAATGGCTGACTTACCATGAAGGGTGATCAGAGCCGTCGGGTTGCTGGTCGATATCGACTTCGGACTTGCCATGAATTGGTACAAGTCGGCATGCGTGGCAATTTTGGCCTTCACGCTAAAATGTTGGCTCGTATTAATCGCGCATTGCATGCGATTAAAAGAAAAGCGAAAGTCTTCCTTCACAGCCGCAGGCACCGAAAACAAATTGAACTTGATTTCGGGCGCGTAGAGGACGTTGCGCAGCATGAGCGTCTGAGGTCGTCCCTTGGAATCAATGACCTTGAGGGAGATATCACCAATCGCAAGGATCGGGATTTGGTTCTTCCCACCCACAGTGATCCAGCCTGTGTAAGGCGTTGTCGTCGTGTACCACGCTTGGTTATACGTCACGTGGCGCGTACAACCAGAGTCGATAGTCCAGACCGGATCAACATCCGTGAGAGTCATTTTGGCTGTTAAACCGAACGTCGACACAGTAGCGGCGGTAATGGCAATCATCGCGCTGTTGTTGTGACGGGACTGATGGTACCTGTTGTTGCCTTTGTTGAAATTGCTGTTTCCACCATTGTAGCCACCGTTACCATTGTTGTAAGCATCACTTCTACCATTGAAGGTGCGCTGTGGGCTGTAGCCGGAATTACCTTGGCTGTTTCCACGACCAGAATTGCGGTTGCCTTGACCGTATTCACGCTGACCAAAATTACGTCTGCCCCCGTTACCGTTGCGGTTGGTGCCACGCGAGTATGGGTGTTGACGATTGCTGTGAACATTGGTCGAGTTGCGTCGGATGCTCATGTTATTGCTCGGCAACTTGAAGTTGGTAGGGATAACCGTGTTTGGTTTTACCTGACCAATCGACATGTGCTTCACCAACACTCGGCACGTAGCCATCGTGTGGTTTGAGCGATCACAGTACGAGCATATGCGTTGACTGTCAGTGCTCGTACCCACAAGGGCTTGAGCACTTGCAACAGGAGCATTTGATACCAGAGCACGTTCATTCTGGGTTTCAATACTTTCGGGTGTACCCCGGGAAAGCGCGAATCTCTCTTGCGCGAGTTTCTTGGTCACATGGGACTCCAAGTTACTCTTAATCTCTCGAAGAGGCAATATTTCACGGTTTCCGCGCCAAATGCGCATCTCACTCTCCCACGATGCAGGCATCGCGTTGAAGAGGAACACAGAGAAGACATTATCGTCAAAACTGTTGTTCAGTACGGTATTAAGACCGCTCATGGCGTCTTCGTACTTGAGAATGAACTCTGTCATGTCATCACCTTCCTGGTAACGAGCATTGTACAGGTAGTTCATAATGCCGTAGGGATCACCGTAAGCCTTGGTGCCCTTGTATCGATCGCATATGGCTTGAAAAATATCATAAGCCTTGTCGAAACCCTTGACAATTCTAATATGCTTATCCTCAAGCGTCTTCATCAAGAATGACTTGACTTGAGCATTCAAGCGACGCGTCTAAGCGGCAGCAAGGAGAATCTTGTTTCTCGCTTTGGCTTTAGCCTTTGCCTTCGCTCGCGCCTTGGCCTTTGCTGCCTTTGCTCTTGCCTTGGCAAGCTTCCTGGCATTCAGTGCTCCAAAAGATTCAACTTGAGCAGAAGCTGGGAGCACAGGAGTTGCAGGCTTTGAGACACCGTCGTTTCCATCTTGAACTGCCGAATCCTCGATGGTGAGTCGGCGGACGTCGGTCGATGCAACAAAATCTTCTTCATCGTCGTCCAGTTCTTGATCCGGTTCCACATTTTCGTCCTGCGAGTCATTTTCTTCAACATAGTTGGAATCCGAATCTGGATCATCGTCGGAGTCCGAAACCATGTCCTCGTCATCGTCGTCACCGACTGGGTTGAGCTCGTAGTTGGGGTCTTCGATAAATCGGAGCAAGTTCTTTCCGTCGAGGTATGCTTGAATCCGGGTCTTCCAGACGTCAAAGTTGTCGGAGCCGGTCAGGCGAGGAAAATCGGATGAGGTGGAGCTTGGGCTCATAACCTGTTGAAGTGATAGCACGTTGCGCGTAGAAGTAGGGAAGGTAGAGAAAGAACTTGCTTGCAAGAAGGCAAAAAGAATTATATTTTACTTTTATCATCAACACTAAGCATTATGTCTGTAGAGACATTCACGTAGAGTTCCTATACCTCAGTAGAAACATTAACACTTAATATATATATGCACATATAAGTGCAAGTGTAGCGGATTCAATGCCACTTATTCTCTTGTGTGTTAATTCTTTAAAGAGTACCAAGGGTAATGCTTCTTTATTAGTTAAGAGAGGTAATTCTTATATAGGGTAAATGTACTAAGACAAGCCGTTTACTCCAACAG